>JAVXUM010000021.1:5886582-5907233 GCA_035590655.1 Pouteria glomerata | reverse complement strand
AAAAAGACTCCCAAATTAACTCACACATAATTCCCTATAACTCAAAAAGTCACTATCGATTATACAAATCAAATCACAACCGGTTACACAAAAATCAAAAGCCACACACATTAATACAAACTAAATGCCACAAATAAAATTTAATAATAAAAACCTTTTATTTCCTCAACCTCTTTTTCGTCGCTCTCTTCACTAGAGCATCCCGTGCATTATCATTAAGTGTACACCCATAAATACATGTTAATTCCACGTTTCGCACTCCCTTATGAAAGGGAAACTTTTGGATGTGATTGGTTTCTCTACATACAGATCCTCCAATAAGTTCACACCGGGCCCTAACTATTCTTTTATGAAAGATTCTGACAGTGATGATTAAGGATTTGCTGTTACGAACAAATTTAAATTAAAAATTATGAACAAAAAGACAATTAGAAATTCAAAAAAATTAACTTCGAATCTTAAAGAATATTTATTTATTTTTATTTTTTTTGTTTTTTATTAAAATTACACTAAATTTTTAATTAAAAATTTCTCAAATTTTGAGGCGAACTACTCATATTTATTTATCGAGAGAGAGAGAAAGAGAGAGAGAGAGAGAGTGAGAGCAATAGCAAAGTATTTGACATGGCTAGAGATCAACTCCAATATACAATAGAACCTCTCTATAGTGATACTTTATAAACCTCCAATAATCGATCATAAAAAGCTTCGGTCTAGTTTTATATATAGAAATAACTTCTATATTGTAATAAATTATCATCTTTTAACTTCTAAATTAAAGAAACTTGCCTCCATATAATAAGAATGGTCAATGTAAGAGATAAAAATATTCAATATTACAATAAATATTTATAATGAAATAAAATATTTTTTAAAATTACATGAAACAATGATTTATTTTTCAGAGTTGATGTTACATCTTTAAGTTTGTAGAGATGTAATAAATCTCCTATATGAGCACTACATTGTTAAAATTAAAATATTTCTAACTTGTCAAGCATAAGTCAAATATTAATTTTTAATTTTTATAATCACATCTTCATTATTATTTTATAACCTATTTATATCTGACTCTTATCTATTTCCATACCCAATGAAGCTGTTCAGACAAATTAATAGCAGAAGTACTGTTATGTGCACCAAATTATTTAAAGCTGCTGCTGGTTAAAATTTTTCATAAACTTATCATCAGTCAACTCGTTGAGTAATATACTTATCACAAGCACAGTTTAATGAGATATCAAGTTTGAAAATGCTATGTATATAAATAGAGTGTACAAAATTAAAAAAAAAAAAAATTACAAACTGACGTGTGATCTTGTGATTAGTGTCACAGCAACTTGCATTAATATGAGCTTCAAAGGCTGTAGTAAAAAATTTACTACAGGGGTTGCAGTGGTAAAATGAAGGGTTACGATTTAATCTCAATACATTTGATTGAATCAATAAATGCTGGTGAGATGAATTAAAAAATATTTTTTAACAGAATCAATGCACTAAAATTAAATCGTGACCCTTTATTCTATCCCTATAACTCCATTAATATTGTTAAAATTTTTACTCTCAATTAATAAGCTGGCAAGTCAAGTTATAAAACTAACTTTTGTACATTTTAATTATTTGTATACTTATCATTAATTACTCTATAAAGTTAATTAACATATATAAATGATTGCCGAGAGGTTCTGGTGAAAAAGTAGCATCAGGAAGGGTATGCATATGGAGCCAAATGTAAGGTTAATTTAACTTCAATTTATTTGAATTAAAGTCGGTTCAATGTGCAAAAACTTTGGTATATATCTTTATATATAATTAGCAATAAGAAATTAAATCAGATTAAACGAAAAAAAGCCATTAAAGTGTAAGCTAATATAATTAAAGTTTTGTTCTAGAGAAAAGACCATTGATTTATGTTAGGGAGAACTGCCGCACAACAAATCTTTTTTTTCTTTTGAAAATTATGGAGATACAACTAATTAGTGTTAGAAAGATGTGAGAGTAGCTAGTATGAGTGGCAGACATCAATTTGATGAACTACAAATAGAAGAAGAAAATGAATAAATAAAGTGAAAAGCAAGCGATTCATGCAAACTCAAAATGTGGTTCATTCATTTTGCTAAGAAAATTCTATTAAATCAGAAAAATATATAAGAAAATAAAATTAGAACAATACGATGAGATTGAGATGTAATTAAAATAAAATATTTCTATGTGATTCTTTTTTTTTCAAGTATTTTATATCATTCTAATCACTTTTTTTAGCAAATTTTTTTTAGTTGTGTAGTATTACTCCTTTTTAGGAGTAGATTTGAGCCGAATTACTCTTTAAAAAACTCAAGCTCGGCTTGACTTAAAATAATTTGAGTTTGAGATTAGTGCGCTAATAATTCAACTAACTAAAATAATGTCATTTTGGTCTAAAATATAAATAATTAAAACAAGTAACTCAACTAAACTAAAACACATCATTTTACTAAGACAAAACGATATGATTTTAGTTAAAAATATCATTATATATATAATTTTATCGATTCAACTAACAAAATTTTAAGTTGAGCACTTCTAAATTCAAGTTCAAATTAAATTTTAAACAAACTCATTAAAGTTATGAATTAAGTCCAAGTTAAACTCTCTCGCTAGCTGAACACAAACAACTGGCTTATAGTCAATTCTTGATCACGTTAACAATTTTTTTTCATTTTTGGTTCAAGTTTCAAATTAATAATCCTATAAAGGATATATATTGATATTTTCTAATTGATTCTTCCACACATTTTTCCTCGAAGATAGACCACCAATATATATATTTAAAAAAAAAAAAAAACTTCCTTATAGCGGAATGGAGGTTTGGTAGGAACTCCTACCAGTTTATTAATAATAATAAAACAGTACATGATGGAGGGGAACCTAAACCTGAATTTCAGAAGAAGTAAAGGAAAACAATAATGAAAGTACCTAAAAAAGCGGTGACTCACTGCTTTACAATAATTAAAAAAACTACCAATGAAAAGAAACAAATGAAAATTATAATGACTCACCACAGTACAAAAGGTAGGAGGGTGACATGGACTTGACCTCCCAAGCGAAAGAAAAATAATGTAGTTAAATCTTAAGGTGTGGCGTACCATCTACATCAAATGAAAAGATACTGGAAATAGCTCAAGGAAGGTCTCGCAGCACATAAAATCTCTGAACTCGCTGATAAGTGCATGCCTAATTATACATAATAAAGCTAGATCGAAGCAGAAGAGCAAAGTTGACCGGCAAATATAAGCTAGAAGATAAGTGTACTTCCATCAACCATAACCATTAGAAGTATCCTAAGAAATCACAATAATTGAGTCGAATTCAGCAATCAAAGTAAAGAATCCCAAATCTAAAGCCATTTCCAAGCCAATCAGAAATGCCATCAACTTTGCATATATAGTAGGATTATGATCAAGAAAATGACCAAAAGCACAACTAATCCTGCCAAGATGATCTATAATAATGGCTCCAGTAGTTGAGGGACCTAAATTAACATAAGAACAACCATCCACATCAATTTCACCCTCTTGACTCTAGAAAGTAGAGTTCTCAAAGCACTCACAAACCTCACAGTAGAATCTCCACGAAATTGTGAGGTTTTGAATCTAAATGTAAGCCCAATGAGGTGTATGATGAAAGGAAGAACCATCAAACATGTGAGCATTACGGGCTTCCCAAAGGTGCTAAAAAAAATAACACACAACCACAACTCGTGTAACAGCCCGGGACCACTGCCGCCTGAAGACATTGTCCGCTTTGGCGACCCGGTCAACACACAGCCTCGACCGGCCCCTCATGGTTTTATTCTTGGCGAGAGCTACCCCAGTGCCTCCCAAAAGGTCTCTTCAGTGGGAAGGTTTTCACCCTCTATTTATTAGGCGGGCTTCGTTCTCCCTACCAACCGATGTGGGATCTCACAATCCACCCCCCTTGCAGGCCCAGCGTCCCCGCTAGCACACCGATTCGGCACCGGCGATGATACCATTGTAACAGTCTAGGACCACTGTCGCCTGAAGATATTGTCCGTTTTGGTAACTCGGTCGGTACATAGCCTCGACCGGCTCCTCACGATTTTGTTCTTGGCGAAGGCTATCCCAGTGCCCCCCAAAAGGCCTCTACAGTGGGAGGGTTTTCACCCCCTACATATTAGGCAGCTTCGTTTTCCTTCCCAACCAATGTGAGATCTCACAATCCACCCTCCGTGGAGGCCCAGCGTCCCCGCTGGCACACCAATCCGGAACCTGACTCTGATACTATTATAACAGTCTGGGACCACTGCCGCCTGAAGATATTGTCCGCTTTGGCGATCTGGTCGGCACACAATCTCGACCGGCCCCTCATGGTTTTGTTCTTGGCGAGGGCTACCCCAGTGCCCCCCCCAAAAGACCTGTTCAGTGGGAAGGTTTCCACCCCCTACTTATTAGGCGGGCTTCGTTCTCCCTCCCAACCGATGTGGGATCTCACAATCCACCCCCCTTGGAGGCCCAGCGTCCTCGCTGGCACACCGATCCGGCACCGGCTCTGATACCACTGTAACAGCCCGGGACCACTGCTGCCTGAAGATATTGTCCGTTTTGGCCCCTCGGGTCTCTCCCCGGCAAGCCCTCACGGTTTTGTTCTTGGCGAAGGCAACCCCAGTGCTCCCCCAAAATGCGTCCTCAGTGGGAAGGTTTCCACCCCCTACTTATTGGGCAGGCTTCGTTCTCCCTCCCAACCGATGTGGGATCTCACACTTTCTTAGAAGAAAAAGCCCAAGAATGAACAGAGCCCGACAATGATGCTATCATAGTAACATTGGGGATGTTAAGTTTGAAGTGTGAAGAATTCTAGTGGATGCTGGAAGCCCAATAGAGGTAATGTTTTTCAATTTGTTTAAGAAGTTGGGTCTGATAGTGGAAGACTTAAAACCAGCAGAATGTCCTCTTATAGAATTCAACTCTGCCCCGATACGGCCACTTGGGAGAGTTGTAATCCCTGTCCGTGCTAGTCCCGTGAAGTGCAAGGTTAAATTTACAGTGGTAGACGCACCATCCTCTTACAATGCTATAATGGGGAGGTCATGATTGCACGCACTGAAAGCTGTCCCCTCAACCTATCACCAAGTCTTGAAGTTTCCTTACGGGGATGAGTTAGTGGAGATTAGAGGGGATCAAGACGTCTCAAGGAAGTGTTTTACCGCGGCCCTGAATTCCAAACCCCTTCCCGAGCAAGTCCAACTGACAGAGCTACCAGAAGACACGCCGAAGATTGATCTATTAAGTAAATGTGACACTTGTATATATAAGATACTTAACAACCTCTCACCCAAGTAATGTGAGACGAAGGTATGAGCAGTCATCTTCCACTAGAGAACCGTCTGCATCATTACCTCCCATCTCACAGACACGCGTACATCTCATGTGATCCCACATATTTCTCACTTAGACTTGCTCTAATACCAAATTAATACAAATAGACTCTAACCCCAAAAGACCGACCTATTAGGTAGATGCGACACTTGCATATATAAGGTACTTCACAACCTCTCACCCAAGCAATATAGAACGAAGGTATGAGCAATTACCTTCCACCCAAGTAATGTGGGATGAAGGTATAAGTAGTCACCTTCCACCAGAGAACCGCTTAGATCAGCCAAATTACAAAATTATTCTTAAATGATTTGTAGCATTTGTATATGTCAGAATAAACTAACCTACTATTTCTCGTCCCTCCTGAATTATGCTTACATGCACGAACATGGGTTCTGCTATGATTATTCAGGAAGAAAATTAATGAAGATGCCGTGTCCAAAATTGATATCATATGTTTTGGAAGACGAGAATTTATATGTCTTTAGCTTGTGAGGACCCAAAACGTCTATCCAATCGTCCATAGTCACTATCCCCATGCAAAATATGACTTTATCTATCTCTGCATGTGATTGGATAGATCCAAAAGGTAATTATACTTGGTAATTTTATACCTTTATCCTTAATCTTGTTTTTCCTCATGTATTTTTAATCAAATTTCATTTTTACACTAAAAAAAATGACAAAAAAATGTCATGTGTCTATTGTATACGTCAAGCACGCGGTCTCGTTCTCTTCTTCCTCCTGCTCCTTGTCTTGTTCTCTTCTTTAACTACAGTCTCTGGTTTCTCTTCTTCTTTTGCTAACAGAAACTTGATTGTTCCGACAGTAATACGGTTGTTGGAGGCCATGTCTTCGGCAACAAAGGCTTGGAAGGTGAGAGTGTTGGAAGGATATTTTGGTATATTCCTATTTTTTTTTTTTTTTTGTTGGATATTGGACACTTACAATTTTTACACGTCTCTCACACACTGTTAACTTTAATAGTTTCATATAATTTTGTACAGGGGTTATTACTGTATAATAGCAAAATAAAAGGGAGTATAAGTATTGATTTTGACCTAAGTACGAGAGTATAAAAACAATTACCCCTATAATGAGTAAAAATTCTTAGCGGTAATTATAAAAATTTTACAAACAAATCATATTAAAATAATGTTTAGTTTATTTACAGTATTCACATGCCTAATATTTTTGTAAAATTTAATCCCAAATGCAAATGGAGAATTAGCTTAACTCACAGAGAGACAGAATTGATTCTTCATCTTGGGAAGTCGAAGAACTAGTTTTGCTGATAGGAAAGGTAACGCACATACAAACCATGACCAATCTCATTTGATAACGCTTTAAATTTTCAATTTTTGCTTATTTTTTTAATTTTATCTTTTATAAGAAAACATATGATAAAAATAGTTAAAAAAAAATGACAACAGTAACAGTAAACAACCCATTGATAATGGTAGGTAAGAAGTGGGGGTAGGGATCAAGGGATTTAGATAATTTGACCAGGACTTGGAGATTTCTTCAAAAAAGTCTCAAGTTCAACTTCAATAAGTCATTTATTTAAAATTGTCTTCGCCAGTTGTTTAATTAGATTAGAAAAGTGCTCGTGATTAACCTAGGAGTCGATATATGGGGACGCATGCCGGTAACTCGAGAAGTTTGCTATTCTTCGTAAAACCCGAATAGCCTAAAAGAAAATTTTTTCCCGTTAAAAGAAAAAAAAAAAGGTGGCAATAGCCGATGGCAGGGAGAGTGCTGGCTATGGTTGGGAGTGACCATAAGTGATAATAGAGAATAATTATTAAGGATGGAATGATGATAGTTTTTATAACAGTCGATGACAAAAATGAAAACAAAAATTTTAAAAATAAATGAAAAAAAATCCTGCGCTTTCATAATTTAAAAACTGTTCTAAAAAAATGACAACAAGAACATTACAAAATAAATTATGATTTTTCATTTTCAAAATTTTAAATTAAGCAACAAAATAAATTTTGATTTTTAATTTTCAAAATTTTGAAAGCAAACAACAAAGAGAAAAAGAAAAAAATAAATTACAAAAATCACCACAACAGTTTACAATGAATTTCACTTCAATCCCTACAATTTCAATTGTAATAGTCGACTCCGTAGTTATGGTCAGTTTTACTATAATCATTCTGTTAATAATAGTTAAAAAAATTAACGACAAAACGCTACGTGTCCATAATATATTACCGACATGCGGTGTAAGTTAACAAAAAAAGGCCACATCCATCATATGCTATCGACGTATAATATTTTTCATTAATAAATTTAACAAAAGGATTAAAGTAAAACTTGAGCATAATTATTAGAGTTTGATTAATATAACGAGAACTATAGGAACTAAATTAAGATTCACCCTAAATTACAGAGGTAATTTTTGTAATTTACCCAAAAAAAAAAAAAAGCCAAAACAAAAACATTATTAAACCGTGAGGAGCTGTCAATAACATACTGCGCTCTGCAACCACAAGCACGTACCATTGGTAACAAAAAGGAAATGCTACAGAATGGGAAGATTTTACGGGGACTTGACCAGCCATTTTCTTCCTTGTCAAATTCAAGCATCGTTGTGCATTCAACACTGCTCATTCTTGGAACAATGCTTGCTGCACCAAAATATAGAATCTCACAAGAATTGGTGAAAAGCGGACAAAAAAACTAAACAGAAACATCATCACAATTACGTTTAAATGTCCCATCGAGATTGCTAGATAGTGTGTTCCTTCGAGCCCAACAAAGTTATAACTTATTCTCGAGTAATTTATATTGGAAGCTCAAGCTCGATTCTAATTTTTATATGCCCAAAGTCGGCTCGATAAAAAAAATTTAAACTCAAAATCAACTTGTGAATAGCTAAATTAGTCTAAAATATAATATTATAAAATCACTACTAAAAATATAAAGATTTTATAAATTATACATTTTATTTTATCGAGCTTAACTTTTATAGACTCAAGTTCAACCTCAATTCTCAATGAACCACAAATCAAGCTTGATTCGATCTCGTTTTAATCATGAATCAAACTCGAATCAAAAAAATTTTTTTTCTGCTGAGACTAAAAAAAGTTCGATTCCCCGAATACCAGATGTGAGAATCAATAATGCAAATATATAGCACACTGCGCACATAAATATTCCAATTTGGCTCAAGCTTTAATAGTTATAAAGCACTTAGCCGCAAACTGGAAACACAAGCTCAGTTGATTAAAGTTGCTATCAGTTTGCTATTTATACAGGAACCCAAATGCTTCCATAGAACTATTAACCAGTATTCTATCTGGAAACAAAGAACTGAAAACAAGGGAAATTAAACTACACAGACTGTTCTTTTGCCAGTAAGCTGAGAGCCTATACAGCTTTATATGTTATATTTACAGATACACAAACTCGGTCCACTCAATGGAATCTCACTCTGTTACCACCACCACCACCATGGAATTCCTTGTGTATCATCCCTTGTTTGGCAGAATCATCTGGAATATTGCAAATAATTTTCCATGCGTAATTGATAACTAAGACAAAAAGGGGAGAAATTTTTCCACGTGATAGTCGCATGGAATGACGGCCTCCGCGATTTAAGTATTGGGGTGTTTGAATCATGGTGGAGTCATTCTCCAATGATCATCACATAGGAAAATTTTCCCAAAAAAGGATAGCAAGACTGTCTAATAATTGACTCACCTCCATCTGACACGTTGGCAAGTTTTCCAAGCGCTGCAAGGATAGATCCCTCGTGCTCCTAAAATGTTTGAAGTTCACAAAGCAGTATTGCAATTAATATGAGAATCCAATTTTGAAAGTGTAGTATATACAGTAATGCTATGAAATTGGAAGTAGAAAATACCTTGAGGATTGACTTTGCCTTCTCAACTTGATCTGGATCAGGAGTTTCTTTTCCATAGACCATTCTCTTGACCTGCAGTAGGGATTAAAAATCTAGTAAGGCATAAACTCGCAATAATCAACAAACCTAGAGTTCAAAGATCATGACCTCAGATCACCAAAATCCGAGAAAGCTTTAAGAAAACCCCACTAAATAGGCATAACACCATGTAAATGAAAACATAAGGTACTGCTTGGTACAAGGGAATGGAATGGTCATTCCCACACTATCATATCATTCTATTCCCTCAAATAAAGTACCATTACAAATAAGTGTACCAAACAAGGTAACGAAATGAAAGTGTGGGAATGGCCATTCCAATTCATTCTCTTGTACCAAACTTAGACCTAAGGGTTTGGCAAGGGCGATGAAAAGGTACAAGGAAAAGGAAAACATAAAATCCCAAATACAAAACTCTTACTTAGTATGGTCAAATACAAAAAAATGAAAGAAATTTCCTAATAAATGTAATTTTTTTTTCATTTCTCAAACTCCATACTTTTTCCCCTCCACTTTCCACCACAATCAAACAAGATAAGCACGTTTGAATCCCCTAGCCTTTCCTTTTCCCTTAATAAATCCATGGTACCAAACACAACTAAAGGTTTTACAAGAGTGCACAGGGATCCCAATTCTACAATAGGGTCTACAAAATGTAGCAGGCAGGTAATTCTTCCTCGGCTTATTTGCAAAAAGGCTGAATTCCAAGAACACAACAGGGTGGATGACACTCACCATCACACAAATAATAACCTCTAAATTTCAACATTAAGATAAAACAGTAAATTCCAAGCAGTTTGGCCTTTAAAACTTGTTAGTTTTTAATGTTATCAACTCACATTTCTTGACATTTTATAGCCGCACGAGAGAAGAACTGTCTACTTTTATGCATTTGCTGATAGATCACATGTTGCAAACTTATGAAACCATATCCAGAGATAGTTTCACTTGTTGTGTCCAATGAAGGAATAAGGAAAAAAACACACACACACATCCACAAATGAGAGTAGCACAAATAAGGATGCTGAGATGAAAGATGTGTAGGCCAAGCAAACTTTGGAAGCATAAATTAATACATCCTTCCTACATCAGATACAGCGAAGGCAAGATAGAAGAACAACTAAAAAATGATCATTGTAACTCCAAGAAAAATGGAAAATTGTTGAGCAATTATTGCAACAAAATCATGAGAGAGGATTTCTAATTCAATGTATTCAGACTCGGTAACTAAGAACCAAATAAAATGAGGGTCAGCGAGTGCAAACCACTAGCAAATGCATCGAACATCTGCAACCTCTGACCTTGAATCTCTCTCTCCCTGTGGATTTGAATACTTTTATGACTTTGAAAATTATATTGGTTCACTATTTTTATTTTGCATGTCAGTCCTCCCAATAAGTTTTAGATAATAAAGGTAGAATAAGCTCATGGATCATAAGTCCCAAATTAGACCAATGGAATACCTTCTTAAATTGGCGTTGGGGATTGCAAAAATTGGATTTAATCTATATTTTGGCCTTCCAATTTGTTTGGCATGTTTGTATATAATTCAAGGGCTGCTTAAATTAAAATTGATTTCTTCATATTTACAGTCATGTTGGAATATATTTTTCTTTGACTTGTTATGTTTTGAGTTCAAAACTCACTTCCTTCTTGTTTCATGTTCTTGCTTGGTTATAAAAAAATATATATATATATATGTATATATATATACTGCCGAACATGTATTCTTACGCTAGTAGCAGTTTCCTATGTTCACAGAGGCCAACAACGAAATGAAGGAACAAGATATGGTTTATTTTCAATCAAAAAGGCCAAATTTCTGTTTATTAAGAGGCCAAAGCAGAACACTAATAGAATAATAATTCTAATATTTTCATCAAAACATAATTAATCACACTATATTATATTAGGGAAAATTTTAAACAACGAACTTCAAGAATAAATTCCATTTTAATGAACCTTAAAATTCCAAATACATGAACTTTGGGCAACTGGTTTCTGCATAAGATGCAAATAGTGTACAATAAAAGTGCTTTTTGTGCAAGTAGGGAGCAATAGAAGTTCATGTATTTGAAGTTTCAAGTTCGTAGTTCATTAGAAAGGAATTTTCACTCCAAAATTTCATTTTTCTTTTTGTGAATTTTCCCATTATATTATGCCAAAACAATAACTCTTTAAATTAAAATATAACTATATTGTCTTACATCTGATTAGATTTCAATATATACTTCTAAAACATTTTTATATATTTTCACATTTATGTGTTGCTATTCGAAGGCTACTACTTGGACAGTGGCCAACAGCCGAGAAGACAAATTAGAGATTGAAACACTTCTGAAGGATTTCCCAAAACTAGGGTAGGACACATGATGTACATTAAGAAATGTAGAAGTATTGGTGTGCCCGAAGTGATAAGCAATGAAAATTCCAAACAATATCAAAGAAAATGTGTCCATGTGATGCATCATTTGGTGACGTTAAAGCAAAAAAAGTCTTATGCATTGAAAAAGTGGAAGACCAGCAGCAACAGGCTTCCAAGGGGAATGGCAGTAGTGGCAGCAGGGATAGCATCTGACATGGTTATGGCAATGGTAGGCCATGATTAGCAGGTTCATACCCTTCAATTACAACATTTTTTGTAATGCGTTCCTTCTGTAGTATGATCAAGGATTCATTTGTGTTTTCCATTTTGTCCTTTTTAAAGGGAAACTGGCTAAAAACATAGGTTCATCTTCGTGCTAGTTTCCATACTTCTTACTTTTAAGGTTTCAAAACAAGGTACTACAAATATTTCTGAAGGGGCAGGACAAAATGCTAATAACCACCATGATATTACTAGTCTCTTAATTTTCCATCAATTTCAACCAAAAAAGAAGAGAGTTCAATATATTCCTCGCTGCTATAAGTCATAATCATTGATATTCTGAACAAATAACTAGCCCATTACAAGAACAAAATGAAAAAACATTGCAAAACTACCCAATTTTTAGCAACCTAACAGATTCACTAAGCAAAAAACACAATTTTATCCTTCCAGAGCTGGTCCTGGAGAAATCTTAGTGCTCTAGGGTAACATATTGACAATATATATCAATATTTACCAAACAAACACATTCCTGTTGCTTACACATACACAAGAAACACATAAATAGAAAGCACATAAAAAAAAAAAAAAAAAATGGACACACATAGAACAAATCCTCTCGTGTGAATGACGCAAAACATGACCTTAAATATTGGCCCTACTTCTATAGCCTCAACTACCACAAAAAAATAATCACAAATTTCTCAAATACCAGAATTTATGATTACACCACCAAGAGCAAGTCCTCATATTGCCTATTCTGCAGTAATTAGTTTATTTTGAATATCTTTGACCACGTTTCCAAAATTGCTAATGATCATAACAGGATTCATACAAGCAATAAGTGACATATCTCTAAAGCCATACCTTGTGTTTAGTAAATCCACTCAACTATCATCACTAATACTCCACACTGGTACTTCAATACTATGACAACTTTGCAAAGCTATATCCCATATGAAAGTCATCACATTACCAATGTTGAAAGTATCAGATTGAATGGTCCAGCAATTGTCAATGGGCACTGCTAAATTGGATTCAAGGGTATCTCTTATAGCATAGTTTATCTTGCCTCACCTTATGCAGAAGCCTATCTGTTGCACGGATCTCAATTATATCAGATCTTTTTTGGAGATTGTCGACGTCAGCAACATATAAGCCTTTCTTTGAGTGAGGTTTCACAGTTACTCTGCGTTTTCTGGCAGTTGGGATCTTAACTTTGGAAATGACTACTTTCATAGACTTCCCTGCATTCCCAGTGGAGTAAGTAGACAATTCTCCAGTCTTCTGACGATCCCTGCAGTGCACCTGGATGTAATCAACAAACTTTGAGCACCGTATAAAAATAGCTACATATAAGTATCTATATAGCACAAATATACACATCTAGAGAAAATGACTTGTGCATTTCCAGTTCCAGTAGAACCAATTAGAATAAGCAAATAAAAGATCAAGCAAAATCCCAAGCCATCAATATCCATAATCACTTGGTAGCCATGCACAGGCATGGTCCCAAAAGTTTGACCTGCTTACAATTTCATTCAGATCAGAAATAACTGCATCCCTCCCACAAAGATGACACAAATCGCCAACTAGATTTACAAACAAAGTCTTGCCGAAGGAACAAATTTCAATTGTCATCAAACTGGCTGAAGTGTTTCTTAGGAAACCAACATAAAGCACTGGTTGAAACCAAATTTTGGTGCTGCTACCAAAAAAGAAAAAAATAGGGCTGAAACTTCTTTTTTTAAATGAAAATTTCATTGAAAAAAAAAAAGTTGATTTGTTTCATGAGATAGAGATAGAAGACATGACCTAACTGAGAGAGAGAAAGAAGCCATGAAAGAAAGAGAAGAACTTCCCAAGAGAAGAAAGAGAAGATAGAAACAAGAAATCCAAGGAAATAAATATATATAGACGTATAGAGAGCGAGAGAAAGATTGTGAGAGAGAGAGAAGTGAAAATCCATGATTTGAGATTTCATCTTCTCACCAAGTTTAATAAGCTATTTGTAAAGACTAATAGGATTGGAATGAATGGTACATACAAACTAATTCTGGTGTACATATTTATACACAGTTGATTGTGACTGTACAAATTATCTTAGTGTCCCTTAGAATCACTAAGTGACTAGATACACTTACTCTATGACTAGGTACACTTGCTCTATTAATTACACGACATACATTAACTATATACATTAATACTCCCCCTCAAACTGAAGCATATATATCATATGTTCCAAGCTTGTTACAAATGTCTCTCACTCTAACTCCTCCCAGGGCTTTAGTAAACAAATCAGCTAACTGATCTTCTGATTTCACATGGCTGGTCTTGATGACATTTTGCAATATCTTATCTCTGACAAAATAACAATCCACTTCAATGTGTCTAGTTCGCTCATGAAACACTGGGTTAGAAGCAATGTGAATGGCAGCTTGATTATCACAAAATAGATCCATTGGCTGTGTTTCATTAATTCCCAATTCTGTCAACATATGACACATCCAAACCAATTCACAAGAAGCATGTGCCATGGCCTATACTCTGATTCGGCACTTAACCTTACTACTACCGTCTGCTTCTTACTTTTCCATGACACTAAATTTCCTCCCACAAAAATATAGCATCTAGTAGTTGATGGTCTATTTGATGACGAACCAGCCCAATTTGCATCTGTGTAACCTTGAACAAGTGTATGACCATTATTTCGATACAACAATCCACATCCTGGTGCATATTTTAAGTATCTCAAAATACGAATAATTACATCCCAATGACTTGACTGAGGAGCTTCAACGAACTGACTCACTATACTCGTAGCAAATGAAACCTCTGGTCGAGTAACAGTGAAATAGTTAAGCTTCCCAACCAATGTGCGATATCAATCAAGATTGTCCAATAATTCTCCTCTATCAGCCAGAAACTTCGTGTTGGGATCCATTAGGGTATCAATTGGTTTAGCTCCTAACATGCCAGTTTCAAACAATAGATCCAAAACATATTTTCTCTGATAGAGAACAATACCCTCCTGTGATCTAGCAATCTCAATCCCCAAGAAGTACTTTATTGCACCCAGATCCTTGGTGTGGAACTTAGTTTGAAGAAATATCTTCAAATTACAAATCCCTCGTGTGTCATCACCACTGATTACAATATCATCCACATAAACAACCATATCTTTCCTTGAGAGCAATGACGATAGAAGACAGAATGATCAACGCCACACCGTATTAATCCAAACTCCATCACCACTGCACTAAATCTACCAAACCATATACGAAGAGATTGCTTTAGGTCATACAGGGACTTTTTCAATTTACACACTAGTCCAGACTCCGCCTGAGCAACAAAGCCAGGAGGTTGCTCCATATACACCTCTTCATTAAGATTTCCGTGAAGAAAGGCATTTTTAATGTCAAGTTGATGGAGTGGCCAACAAAGAATGGCGGCAAGAGAGATAAGAAGACGGATGGATGTGATCTTGACCACAGGAGAGAATGTCTCTGAAAAATCAATGCCATAGATCTGAGTATATTCTTTAGCAACCAGTCTTGCTTTCAATCGATTAACAGAACCATCAAGGGAAACCTTGACATTATATACCCAACGATATCCAACGGTTGACTTGCCAGGAGATAGAATAACCAAATCCCATATATCATTGGCTCGAAGAGAAACAAAGTTAGAAATAGGATGTGAAGTGAAAGTGCGAGTACCTTTCCGAAGAGAAATCGGAAGATCAAGATTACAAGACACTGGTGCAGGAGTAGGATCTAAAGACTGAAGAGGAGACTGGAAAGAGCCTGGAGCAGCAGGGATTGATTCTGAAACTGTCCTCTGTCTGGAATTAACCTGCAAATCAGAATGCGAGAGACAAAAGAGAGAAACCACAGGTAAAGGAAGACTCTCATGTACATCAGAGACAAAAGAATTATCAGAGAAGAAATGTGTGTTCTCAAAGAATGAGACATCTGCACAGACAAAATAGCGATGGAGAGAAGGATTATAACATCTGTATCCTTTTTGTATCCGAGAATACCCAAGAAAAACACATTTGAAAGCACGAGGGTCAAGCTTATCAGTCCCACTATCAAGTTGACGAACAAATGCAACACACACAAAAATTCGTGGAGGAAGAGAAAACAGCGGTGTTTTGGGGAAAATAAGACAGAATAAGGAGAACTACCTTTCAAAACAAATGAAAGCATTCTGTTAATTAAGTAACATGCTATGAGTATTGCATCCTCCCAAAAAATCTTTGGAACCTTCTGTTTGAGGTGTGAAGGTAGTTTCCGAGAATTATGCTGAGTATTGAACAACGGCAAGGTCGTCGGAGTCCGGTGGAATGGGAACCAGAGAAATCCGGAACAAGAGAGAGAGAAAGGTAGGCTGAAGTGATTGAACAAACAACCACCCTTCTTCGGAGAGACAAGTTAAGTATTTATAGGAGATGAGTGCTTTAGGCGGGAACACAAGGCATTTAATACATGGTGCATGCATTGCCTTGGTTCATCGTACCTAGGGAAGGGCAAGGGTCGCCCATTAATGATTTTTTCCCTCTAGATTGGTTGGAAAGTCAACACACTCTGGTTCCAGCCTCCAATCCACTGAATCCCCGAGGATCCCTCTAGTTAGGTAAGTCGTTAAGGATCCTTGAACCTTATTCCGAGTTTAAGGAGGTGTGATGGTTCCACGGCAAGTGTATTTCCCGCAGGAAAAGTTAGGTTTCACTAATTAGAATGGCATGACAATTACATTCCGCGGGATTTGTAATTTGAAGATATTAACAGAATCACGGTTTGTTTCCCTGCGGTCAGGGTACCCACAAATGTCCCCCTGCACGTGTATTACGTACATACACCAATTTTGTCAATGTTTAAACTGTCATGCTCAATTGTGGTTGTTCTTTTCTAAGTTCAACTCGCGGGAGTTTTTTCGTTGAATTGTCATCGGGGAATTTTCCCCTTGTCTAAGTATCAGGTCAGTTTCAGATGGCCCTTAAAGAACTTCCAAGTCAAAAGATTCCTTTGGGCTAACTACGTAACCTTATGAGATTGAGTCCCCGACTTACCGCGGCTCTTTTACGTTTGAGTTCCCGCATGTTCTTTCATTCGGCTTTCCCTGTGAACTACCACGGGACTTCTTTAAGGTTCCTCAAAGGTAGCCGCGGGAATTTTCGAAAGAAAATGTTTCCTCTGCTCAGCTTTTACCAAGGATTTCTTTAAGCCTATCCATAAGCCTATAGAAGTATTATCTGCTTTTCGTAGCGAGTTTTCTTTGGATCACTCGAGGCTTTGGAGTCCCATTTCCGCGAACGAGAATCACCATGAAGTTTTCTCAAGGCCTTCTACAAACACCCTTAACAATCTTCTCTAGATGTTGAATCACCGCGAGTGCGAGGCGACTTTCCACTATCCGTTGACTCACGTCATTCATCATTAATGCTCTTGTCTGACAGAGATTTAAATGCACCGTCATAAGGTCATGCGCGAAGCCATTTTGGATATTCGCACTCATTACCTTGTATCGATTATCGTGCGGGTCTAAGTATAAATAGAGCCATCCTTGGTTTCCTTCGATTCTTTTCCCATTTCTCGTGTCATCGTGGAGCAACGTGAAGAGGAGAAAACCCTAAAAGCTTAACGAACAACCAAACTCCATTTTTCTTTGCAAGAAAAAGGTACTTCTTCTTTTACCGTTCTTCTTATTTTCGCCTATTACCAAGTTTTCCTCCTTTTTTCGTCGTTAAGCACTCATCAAGGTTCATTGCGTTAATGCAGAAATGGCCGGCTCCGAATCTTCTCCAAACGTTGCGTCTGATACGCCCAATATGTCTTCGAGTAATCGAGTAGAGATTGGGTATGAAGTTCCCACGGGTGAGATGTCAAAGATGGAAGTTCAAGTGTGGTGTGGTGCAGATCAGTTGGTCCTCGTGGTTCCTACTGAGGATGAATGGTTCTGCGCCCCATTCCTTCAAGGGGACGCATTCTGGGATCAAAAAGTGTTATTCTCATCGAAGGACTGAGCAAAGGATTCCTCTTATGTTTTGGGCGCGGAGTCTCAGAATGAAGTTCATATTCTTTCTTCTTCAGTGCCGCGGCTCCTCAATATTGATCGAGGGGAGTACCCTTACTCATTTTGCCACTTCCTCAATTATGTTGCCCCTTTTAAGGGGATGGAGCCATGGTCTGATTGGGTTTTATCTCAAACCCGATTCAGAAGAGTATTAAAAAGGGCCAAAGTGTTTGAGGCAATACAAAGTTCGTGCAATCTACGCATTACTTGGAACACACTGGCTATTGAGACTCTTCTATCACGGTGGAGCTCATTTTCTCATACCTTTGTGACTTCTTATGGCGAGATCACCCCCACCCTCGAAGACGTTGCCGCACTGATGTCTTTGCCGACTTGGGGTGAAGAAAATATAATCCTTTGTATGGAAACCCCTGAAGAAAGAACGATTATGGATGCTCTGCTAGTTGCTCATTCTGTTCAGAACAACTTGGGAAGTTACTTTGATAAGAATGGGAAACGCAAGGCTAACTTCAGGGCGTCCCATTGGAAAACTACTTTTAAGGGTTGGATGCGTTACTGGTGGAAGGATTACGCAGACCCCCGTGGAGGAACTGGCGATTGCGTTGATGGTCCTGGACTGAACAGCCCCTATCATCTTGCCGTGATCCTCGCCGCGTGGCTATCCAAGCACATTTTCGAGGGTCCACCCGCTAATGGTGTTTGAAACCACGTATTTCATATTGCCGCGTCCCTAAGTCTAGGCAAGAAGATATCTTTGGGTCCGCTATTTTTGGGTACACTGTTTTATCGTCTTGATCTAATCAACAAAGGCCTGAAGCGATCCGTTGGTCGTTATGACATTCCTTCATATATCTCTACTCCGTTTCTACAGATGTGGTTGTTCGAAAGATTTAGGAAGTTTGCTCCAAAACCGACTCATTTTTCCGGAACTGATAGTGAAGGCAACGAGGTCGAAAATTCAACGGAACCGCGATCAGCTTGGTGGTCTGGGGCTGGTTTGGGCAGAAAGCTCTCTTTAGTAATTGACCGCGTGGATGAGCTTTGCTGGAGACCTTATTCTGAACCCTTAATTGGTGTTCAACCTATGCCGTGGTACTTTGAAGAGGACATCTCCATTGAACCCTCCAGCGCATACTCATTAAATCCTAATGTGTTACTATGGGCCGCGTGGATAACTTCTCGGAGCTTGCCTGCTTTAACTGACGATGGTTATGCTTCTGTTGAGTACAACTATCACCTCGTCAATTTGGTTTTGATCAAGGTTCCCCTAGCTGCGGTGAGGTGAAATCGCCTTCAGATAGCTTGTCCCAATTTCTAGAAAGGCATTAGCACGATTTGTTAATGCCCCTGATTCACAAATCATTACCCAATGCCAACCGTGAAGGTACTTGGTCTGTCACGGGTGGAAATGGGTGGTATCATCAACTCCAACTATTCAAGAGGTACGCTCACGGCGTTCCCCAAGCCATTAAGGTTCCATGTATCTTTAGGGATGATCCTTTGCTTTCTCCGGTCAAGGGGACTCATCCCCGCGGATCCGTTATCTCCCGTTTCATCAAGGCATTAGGCATTATCCCTGGAACTGCAACCAGTGGGATTCCAACAGGAGTGACTTTGATTGCTGCCGCGGACGAAGAAGATGCCTCACCTAGTGCCTTGAGACGTGCCGCGGAGGGTCCGAAAAGAACCATCATTGCACTATCAAAGAAACGTTCAAGGAAGGCAAATGGACTTTTATTGCTTTGATAATTTGTGAACATTAAATCCATCCTATTCTAATTATTGACTCAACAGACTGCCGATCGTTCCTCTTCATCGCGAAAGAAAAGTGTTGCCGTGAAGAAGGCCAAAGTATATGAGGAATCTGACGAAGACATTGTGGCTTCAAGTGTTATGGTCGAGGGTTCAAGTGCTTCTCCACATGCCACACTGGAAGATGCCGCGGAAATACCTTCAAGTGCAATACCTTCATCAGTATCAACTTAAATAACCGCGGAAATGGAAGGAACCAGTAATATCGTTACTTCGGAACTTCCTATTATAGCAATCAATCCAATTGATTCATATGCTTCGAAAGATGTGACTGAGAACCCAGAGTTAACAAAAACCCCTGTTAGTTCAATGAAGGGTCCCTTTAACCCCCCTTCATCCCACCAAGGATCAATTAATTCTTCTCCTATTGCCGCGGGAGCCATGGATCCAATAGAGCTTCCTTTTCCAACATCAACTTGCCTTGAAGGGGAAGTGTCAATTCATGGATCAGCTGGTAAGGATTCCGAGGGTTAGGTAGAGGCTGAGATCCCTACAGGTCAAATTTCAGACACTATTTTACTCAAGGAAATTCCTAAGTGCCTTTGCACGACAAAATTTTCTTTGGATATTCCCGCGCGAATTCATACAACATCGAGCATCGCTATTAATGTACCAATCCCAGCCGCACCTCCAATCTTTGCTCTGAGCAACTTGACTACCACACCAAATGTTTCAAGGCCAATCCCTAAAGCCCCTTCAGTGTTGCTTAACAAGGATGAGCTATTTGATGGGGTGCTTCCAGCATTCTTGCCATTTCTTCATAAGCTATATGATTGCCGCGCCCACATATCTGAGGGCATGATGAATAAATCTCGTTTTGTTCGAGCAATGAATTTCTAGTTCCTTGGCACACTACTTCAGAGCTTAGATGAGAAACCTTTAGGGAGTCTATCTCTTGAAGACATAAATTCATTATGTCAAGGTT
>JAVXUM010000021.1:5867493-5881374 GCA_035590655.1 Pouteria glomerata | reverse complement strand
GGGGTATAAAAGGCCCCAGACCTAACTGCCCCCCCCCCCCCCCCAGTAGGAGAGGCATCTTCTAGGGGAAGGATGTCTTAGTCATGATGTGGACGTTACTAGCATCTCAATGATCTTGTCGCAGAGCAGCAGGAAGAGAGGTGTTCAAGATAGGGTTGACATAGCAATGATCGCCTACACCATGCAACACCAGCATCAGCTTTATTTGTAATGCAACTAGCACCAAAAGTAAAAAATTAGTTGAGCAAGTTTTAGCAATATATATTCTATAAACTAGCTAATTTATAATTAATATAACACATACATTGACCATGAAACTACTTGGGGATGAAACGGAAATGACACTATTTGTTTGAATCATATTAGGTGCCTACATTTATTAATTTCTCAATTTTAAATTATGTAAATATTTGTTTAAAAAAACCAACTAAACTATTGAGGAACAGGCTATCTTGATTAAGGTCATTTGGAGATGACATTTGTCATTTGACCGCCTTATGCCCTGTACATGGACTTATCCCATGTACATGGGATGTGGCGTCTTCCGAGCAATGTATTCCAATCCCAAAACCCCACCAATATGGGACATGACCTTGTCCTATCCCACGGTTGTATCCTGCAAACAAAAATGCCCTAATAGGCCCACTGAAGGTAATTTGACTTGTAAAAATAAAAATAAAAGCTTTCCACGATTTTTAATTAGTAGAAACAATGTTTCTATAAATAACACATTAGCAAGTGTTGGTCTTGGAAAGGTAGGTTACTCCAAGTGGTCTAAGTCCCAACCTAACCTTCAGCAATATATTTTCCTAATAGCCATCGTAAGACTCGCAACCAGTTCTAAAGTTGACATTAAAATTCCTACAAAGCAAAAACAATAACATACTAGATCAATATACGGAATAACAACAATAAATACAAGATACTTCAGGGACTTACTCGTATGATGTTAAAATTGGAAAAAGCTTGGGTGCTGATTCTCGCTAGAGAAATTAATCATCAAGGCTGGTACTTATCACTAGTTAGCAAAACTCTCTTATTGTGTATATGGATGTAAAGTTATTGCCTACATTTGAGTAATCTACTAGCACTGATCCATGATCCATACACATCTTGAACAACAGTCGAATGTCCTATGTATGCTCTCGTACCTAATTAACCATGCAAAGAGCAGTTTTTAAACATCTTCCTGCACATGATCTCATCATGTAACTCATCAAGAAAAAAAAATAACCGTAAACATACTTCCCGAAAAAAATTATCCAACCGCAATACCACGAATAATTAACTATTCAGTCAACAAAGTCATTTCCATGAATCCTGCATCAAGAATGAATTTAAGTGCTACAATTCCATTTATCATAAACCTAAATCTAGATAAACGGTCCCTTCTTTCTTTTTTCTTTTCTTCTTGTGGGTGGAAGCATAGAAAAACAAAATAAAGATTTTGGAAACATCTTTAAAATAGGTATTCCTCTTGGGACCAGTCAACACACCTTACCTTCCAATTTTGGTTGGCTGATTGGAAACATACATGCCACCATACAAGAAGTGAGGTTCACAAAATGAATATGCGACATTTTTTAAAAAGGAATGATGTAATCAACAAAAAAAAATTGTATTTCCCTATCAAGCGCTGCAATTGAATTCTACCTCTTCAAAAAGATCAGCTTGTACAGGGAGAACCCATAGAGTTAGCCAAAATCCACCCCATATCACTGTATTATGGAGACTGTTTGCTTATCTATTAAGCATGCACACTGTCAATCTTTATGGTAACGAGGAGCAGATGTTTTAATTTTAATAAGAGGAGATGGAAAACAGACATTTCTATTGTTTCCTTCCATCACAGCAAACCAGGGACCCCTACATAGAACTTATGCCCTTCCAAAAATTTTATATTAAATGCTTTAAATCATGCAACACGCTCGTGTTTTGGATGGTAAGGCAAATATACTTAGCATACATGGTATATCTAGTAACAATGATCTAGAAATTGAAGCAAATAGTCATAGCAATACAATATATCTTGATCTTTTGCTCTCTCCACTTACTGGAAATGATGGATTACATGCTAAAGTAGGTTGATCATGAGAGAAATATCTCTGTAATGTTGAAACATCAGCAAGGGAAGTCTTCAATGTGCTGTGGCGTGCGCTGCCCACAGAACTAGGAACAAAGCCAGGAGAATCCACTCTACCCAAAGGCAATTCTTGGGCATGGAAGATACTTTTATGCCTTTCCCTATTTCAAATAAACTATTTCAGTTAAAATAACTATTACCCCTGCGCTGCCATAGTTATTATAGCCAAAAGTTATTGGTTAAACACGCACAGAAAAAGACAGGTGGTTAAAATACATACTTAGTTATATACTAATTATTACAATTATCTAATTACATATGTAAAATTGTATTGCATATAATGACTATAAATAACTTAAAATAATTGAACTATGACTACCTCATAACTTTGACAGACTCATCTGATTTAATCTCAGCCAGAAGCTCCTGGTGTTCCTTATCTGTAACATTGAGCTCCCTACGCAGCTCAGTAATCAACCCCTCTTTGGCCTGCAATAATTTGGAACTGTCACCATGGCAATTCTTGTAGTATCCGTAAAAGGTGTCATTCACAAAGAAGACGCAAACAAATCATATGATTAGACAGCGAGATATTAAAATTATCAGAAAGTTCCAAGGCAGAACAAGTAGAGCAATAGTAAAAAGCATACCCAAGAAAGAACATCAGATTGGGCAACAAATGCCCTCAATACAGCACTATAAGCAGCTTTCTCAAGAAAGTGAATTCTAGACCCCACATCCACTGCATCAGTTCCAAATGTTTCTGTCACCCTAGGCATCCTTGGAGCTCTATAAGCATGTGCTCGCGAAGAATTGTCAATAGTTTGCATTTGAATATTTATGCGAGATCCTGTAGTGTAGGTGTCCATTATTGTTCAAACAGCAAAACCATAAATAAATTAATAGACTAACAACCACAATAGACCCAAGTATGCATCAAAAGAAAAAAGCTGTTCGCATTGTAGATTATAATAAATAAAAGGCCTAATAAAAAATTTCAGAAATCGCAAACCCATTTGAGCAACTTACATATTAACGTGGCTCCAGAAAAAATAAAAATCAAGGCAATCCATATTACCTCTCTGCATATATATAAACACGTTGGGCTTAAATATATGTATGTGTAGACAAATGCATTATATATATCCCTATCAAAGGTTCATTTCCAGCTTCTGCAGCCTCTCTTTAGGATTTTCTGTTTCTAAAAGTTCCATACACGTACATATATGATAATGTGTCTCTCCGAAGCTCCCTCTCTAGACCCGCCAAAAACCCAGCTCGCTACACAAAGCAACACTGCACATTCTTGGTTTTCACACAGAACATCAGTTCGTTCAACTCTTTCTCTCTCTCTCTCTCTCTCTCTCTCTCTCTCTCTCACACACACACACACACACACACTTTCTGGGCTTGATTGGACTGAAAAAATTAATTGGAAACCATGTTGCATGTAAATTGCAAGAGAAATAGGAATAAGATTCAAAGAAATAAAAGAAAAAAAAACGTGTTAAAATTGGTCTTTTACCAATGCGGTGGTGATTGGAGTAATCCATATCCGGAGACCAATTTTCCCGAGAAAATCAAAGGCTCCAGAAACCCAATCGCGCCGTCACACTGTTCCGGCGGGCTTTGCTCTGACCCGCACCGCTATAATGACAGTGGGTGACCCACAGGTTCTCTCTTTTTTTTTCCTATCATTTATTTCTTTTTTTCCTTTTTCCTGGTTTTTTTGACATTTGCTTGCCATATTTTCCTTTCTTTTATTTTAATTTTTATTTTTGACAAAAAGAGTAAAACCACATTTTTTTCCCCTTATTTTTCCAATTTTTGAAGAAATACAGTCACAAGTTTTGATGATCGCTAAAATTCAAAAAATGATGGTCGTTATTATTATTGTTATTATTAGCATTTACAAATATGTTAACATTGAAAAATGAATAGCTACCATACACATAAATTATACAAATTGAATCAAGGACATTTTCAGTGATCATCACAAGACATATGCTGATTAATAGCGACGATTGTTGTGTAAAATTAAAGAGATCCTTTAACAACCATCAAATAAGTCTTTATCGAACAATTATGAGAAAAGCTAATATTTTTATTATTTTATTTATTTTTTTCTAATTATGTTCATGCAAATATATAAATACGGGCTTTTTACTTTTATATACATATATATATTAATTACATAATATTTTTAAATACACTCGCGTGAAAGTATTCGCAAAACTATGCCGGTTGTTATTATTGGGCCCGACAACACTCATTTGGATGCCACTAACGGCATCCAAACAAGTATTGTCAGGGTCAGTGATAACACATTTGCCTGCTAACATGTTCCTTTCCCTTAATTTCAGACACTACATGATCCCAACTCTTAATCAATCTCCCAAATAATAGCACAACAATCCTGTGACCTCAAAAATGATTTAAAAAATCTAAATATAAATAATTAAAAACAATTAACTATTAATCAAAAGAATGCAAGTTAAATATTTGCTAACTTCTAAATTAAAGAATGGAATAAAACATGATCAAACTAAACTAAAACTTAATCAAAATAATCTCTAAACAATTACACATCCACATCCAAATGAAAAATGTAAGAATAGTAAGAAAGAAAAAATAAAATAAAATAGATCACTCTGTGTTACAACGAGACGTCTTAACTATATGGCGTCGTAAGTGCAAGTACAGAGGTACAACGTCAACTGTGGCCACTAATGTCTTCTCTACACATGGCTTCCCAACCAATGCATCCTCAAGACGGGGCCTCCACCGCTGCTCCCGTTGGTGTATCCTCCACACGTGCATCTCCCGCTGATGGCTCATGTACGTGTTGCTCATCCGCTCTTACGAGTAAGACCTCATGTGTAGGTAACACCATAGGACTGTGCTCGTCTACTCCTATTGTCGATGATGGCGTGCCTGTCTCTCGTGCTCTAGGTCATCATATGTAAGCGTCATGGACTACTGTGTATCAAATGCAACTACAAGTGATCTGGATACTAGAGATGTAGAGAATGATTCTATGTGTAGAATTCCAGACCAAAAGTCATCCATATTTGTTAAGAATGAAGTGCATGCCTTTATAGCCACTGGCGGGGGATGTAACTTGACACAAAAATCTAAAACAGATATATATGTCTCGCTATTCTGCTGCTTAGCGCTTGGCACTAATGATGGTATATGTGTCTTGTGTATGCTGGGGGTGTGGAACCACTCAGTGCATCTAAGTCGGGCATAGGTGGCAATGGTAGATCATCTCGAGACTCAAGACCATATACTCACGATTGCCCCCATGCTCGTCTATCAACAAGATGTAATCTGCTGAGATACGACGGTCCAACTTGAGAAAATAAGCCTGCCTGACCAGTGAACGTGGATGCCTGCAGGCTTTCCTCATGATCGATCGCCATGATCACCGATCTTGCCTACTGAATAATCTACTATAGCGCCTCAAGATCCTAATATTAGCTGTCACTGGCTGATATCCAATAAGTGACACATATGAGGGGTGACACAATGTGACTCTGGGTGATCTGATGATACCAATCCATGTATGGGTCGTCATATGGGAAACGCGAGTGCAAGCTTAACCTTGGACCACAAACTCCAATCATCTGTCCCATTCCTCAACGTACCGCTAATAGTACTGTTGTCATGCCCCCAGTCCGAGGACCCGAGGGGTGAGTGAGAGACACGCATAACATGAAAACTCGGATTAACACATCAGAGTAACGCTGCGGTCACGCAACGGACCCACAAAACCTCCCCTATTATAAAAGGCCTAAATGGTTTAAAAACCTAGACCTGATATAACATAACCCTGTATAAAGTACTCAATTAGCAATCTAACATCCACCAAAGCATATATTCTCATCATTCTACCAGTACCAATTGATAGCTTTGAAAACTAGAAGTAAACTAAAATCATAAGTTCCATAAGTGGGCCTTAAAGCCGTTACATTTTCCAAAAAAGGCCAAATAAATATACATTTCTAAAAAAAAAAACATAAACATTCCGGCTCTAAGGCCATTTCCACCCTATAATCAACATACATAATTCTTTACATTTTCTTCAACTAACATCCATCAAAATATAAACTAGCTCCACTTTGGGGCACTCCTTGCAAAATCATCTAACTGGACTCAAGGCTCATCTGGTCTCCCCTGTGTGGTCCTGCAATGGTATCTGTAGGGGCGTGAGCACGAACAACTTGGGCTCACGTTACACTCACAATAGTAATATGCATAATGCAAAGTAATTTGAAAATGAAAGAATATGAAAAGTAAACAATGTACATAATCGAACAAAAGTGCATAATTTCAAAGTTTTGCTATTTATCAAGTTTCCTACTTTTACACAAAGCAATTATTAGTCTTTCACACAATCATTGAAATTTGGATACAATCTCCAAACCGTTCTTTAGGATCTTAGCCCAAGGCGATGGAGCGCCAAAAATATGTGCTGATATATCATAAACCCGGTTTGTATGTTACTAACTTACTGGTGGGTATACCAACCCTGCGCAGGTTCTGGGTCTTCCAACCCGAAGGAAATCTCAAGTCCTTTCCTATTTTCCGTACCCACAATCCCGGACACCCAATCAATCAAACCAATTCATTTCTTCTCATTTAGTTCATATTGTGGAACACCATTCATCACATTATCAATAACTATGCATCAATGTCACTTCAAGCCACACACATTTAGACATTTTACAATAATGATCAAAATGTTTTTCATGCACATTTAGACAAAATCTTTAGGCTTAAAGGAAAGTTCAATATGCCCATATTTACCAAAATTTTCAGATTTCAATGTAAGGTTAAGTTGAGGAAATTATTGGATTCTCAAACTACCATAGGTACTTTCAACATTTCTAGATTATCCAATTTTACTTTCATCAATTTTAGATTATCAAACAATCACCCTATAAACCCAAATGCTTCATATCTTTCAATTCATCCTAGGTTACAAAAATAATTCATTTCTAAGTCCTCACCACACCATAACATCAAAAGTGTTCAAAAAGTATAGGGCACAACTACAATATATCAAGGAAGCATGAGGTTTCCCTACCTTTCTCTTTCTTAGCCAAAATTTAAAGGTGTTCAAGGGAGATGGAAATCAACTTTTTAAGGCTCCAAAATGAGTTGTGACTTCTTCTTTCAAACTTGCTCTCCTTTTCTTAAAATCACTAACCTCCTTCAAGAAAGCCAAGGTTTCCTTTTTAGTTTATCTTCACAACATGCAAAGAAATTAACTTTCTTCCAAGTAAAAATTGAGCAAGGATTACCCACCACAAGTCCAAGGAACCTCTCTTCTTCTTCTTCTTCTTCTTCTTCTTTTCTTCTTCTTTCTCTTTCTCTTCTCCTTTGGCTGAAGCTTCTTTCTCTCCTTTGCTCAACTCTCAAGTTTCAAAGTTCTCCTCTCTTGATTGTTTAAGTTTTGCATCCTTCCTTGCTTTAGCCGAGCATACATACATGTTAGGCACCCTAGGTCACGTGGAAGACTTGTCTTCCTATAGCTCAATGGCCATCTAGTTCCATTTCAATGCAATTCCTTGAAGTCTAGTTACACAAACCAAACTAATTCTCCATGAGCCAATCACCATCCTCCACATGACAAGTCTTCAATTAGCAAGATAGATATATATTTATATATCATCACAAGTTGGCCGGCCAAGCTTGCTTTCCTCCCAATTCACTTTTACATACATATATACACAAGTAGCAAAGTCTTCCCAATTAATTGCTCTTGGTCCCACCACATTTAATAGAAAACACCAACTCCACAAAAGCTGAAATAAGAAGAAAACAAAAGAAATGCTCTTCCAATGGAGGCTTGGCCGAACTCCCTCCCCTCTCCCAAGTCCAAGGTTTGGTCAAAATGTCTTAGGGTTGACTTAGTCAAAATTTAATCTCCAAAACTCAAGTGGCCGGACAAGGGGGAAGTCTTCTCGATCAGCTCGGGCGCACGAGAAGGGACCTTCTCAGGCGCACGCTAGCTCGAGCGCCTGCCTGAGCACGGGCTCGTGCACTCGCCGAGACCAACTTCTGCCTGGATGCGCAGGGTTCCTCGGGCGCCCGCCTGTGCATGGGCTTGGGAGCCCACCGAGGCTAGTTTTCTCCCGGAATTTCCCACTTCACCCCAACACTTAAATCAATCAACCCTTGATCTCTAAGCACCATTACACATTCAAACTTATCCCAATTCGATTCCAATGCTATAATCATCCATCGCATGAACACAGGGTATCACAGTCTTCCCTCCTTATAAAAATTTCGTTCTCAAAATTTTATTACACTAACATCAATATACAATTACATTTGAAAATTACATCACTCAGGAGAACAACTCGGGGTATCGTTCTCGTATTTCGGCTTCACGTTCCCACGTAGATTCTTCAACGTTGTGATGCTTCCATAATACTCGCACCAACGGAATAATCTTACCCTGAAGCACCTGGTCTCGAGTATCCAGAATTTGAACCGACCTCACTTCATATTTAGCATCGGAATCTACTTTCAACTCTTCCCAATTCAACACATGTGAGGGTTCTGGAACATATTTACGTAACATGGAAATGTGAAACACTTCGTGTACCCCCGATAGTTATGGTGGCAGCGCCTATCTGTAGGCTATTTCTCCTACCTGAGCCAGTATTTCAAAAGGACCAAGGTAGCGGGGAGACAGCTTTCCTCGTTTACCAAAGCGGAAGTGCCTTTTGCGGGGTGACACTTTAAAAAACACGTGGTCTCCCACCTGAAACTCTAAGGATCGCCTACGTTGGTCCGCATAACTCTTTTGTCGGCTTTAGGCTGTCTCCAATCGTTGTCTGATCAATTTTACCTTGTCATTTGTTTCCTGAACCAATTCTGGTCCCATAATAGTTGCTTCTCTAACTTGTGTCCAACACACTAGGGATCTGCACGGCCTACCATACAAGGCTTCAAATTGAGCCATGCCAATACTGGCTTGGTAGCTGTTATTGTAAGCAAATTCCACTAATGGCAAATGATCCACCTAACTTCCTTTAAAATCCAAGACACAGGCTCGGAGCATGTCTTCCAGTACTTGGATGGTTCTTTCTGTTTGGCCATCAGTCTGGGGATGAAAAGCAGTACTAAAGCACAAATCCGTCCCCATAGCTGCTTGGAATCTTTGCCAGAAGCGGGAAATAAAACGGGGATCTCGATCAGAGACAATAGAGACTGGCGTGCCATGCAAGACAATCTCCCTAATATACAACCGGGCCTGGGTATCCAGGGAGTCTGTCATCTTCATAGCTAAGAAGTGAGCTGACTTTGTCAATCGATCCACGATTATCCAAATAGTATCACAACTCCTTCTTGTTCGTGGCAACCCGGACACGAAGTCCATAGTTATGTGCTCCCATTTCCATTCTGCTACAGGCAAGGGCTGCAGTAGTCCAATTGGTCTTTGATGTTCTGCCTTTACCTGCTGACATGTTAAGCACTTTTCTATGAACTTCGCTACCTCCCTCTTCATTCTGGCCTAGTAAAATTGCCTCCTTAAGTCGGATACATCTTCGTACCCCTAGGGTGCACTGCTAGTTTCGAGTAGTGAAACTCTTTCAGAACATCACCTCTAACAGCGAAGGGCACAAAAATTCTGTCTTGATATGTTAGTACTCCATCTTCTATTACCCAATCTGACACCAACCCATTTATCTTCCCCTTTATTTCCTTAGCTTCTTGGTCTTCGTTTTGCGCTTCAATCACTTTATGAATCAGGGCTGGATAGGCAAGAGAAGAAGATAGCACTCATCTTTCAGTCTCTTCTTCAAGTGTCAAGGCAAACTCGTTCACGACCCCCATCATCTCCCACTCTTTTACTGTAAGATTGGCCACGGCACTTCTCGTTTTACGACTCAGCGCATTGGCCACTATATTGGCTTTCCCGGGATAGTAGTGTAAATCAAAGTCATAATCTTCCATGTACTCCATCCACCTGCGCTGCCTCAAGTTCAAGTTTTTCTGTGTAAAAATGTACTTCAAACTTTTGTAGTCAGAAAAGATTTCGAACTTTTCACCATACAGATAGTGCCGCTAAGTCTTGAGAGCAAAAATCATAGCTGCAAGTTCCAAGTCATGCACGGGGTAATTCTTCTCGTGAGCTTTCAACTGCCTGGAGCCATAAGCTACCACCCTCCCACCTTGCATCAGGACACACCCCAGGCCTTCCCGTGAAACATCACAGTAGACTGAGTATCCTGCTCCCCTCTCTGGGATGATCAGTATTGGAGCGGTGGTTAGCCTCTTCCTTATTTCTTAGAACGCCCGCTCACAGGAGTCACTCCATTTAAATTTTACCCATTTTTTTGTCAATTTCGTCAGTAGAGCTGCCAGCCGTGAGAAATCCAACACAAATCTCCGATAGTACTCAGCCAACCCGAGGAAACTTCGTATCTCAAATACCGTCCTGGGTTGCGGCCACTCCATAACCGCCGTAATCTTGGAAGGATCTACTGCCACTCCCTCCTGCGATACGACATGCCCCAAAAACTTGACCTCTTTCAACTAGAAGTCACATTTACTCAATTTGGCATATAATTGGTGGTCTTTTAGTCGCTGGAGCACTAGCCATAGGTGCTGTTCATGTTTCTCCTCAGATTTGGAGTAAACCAGCACATCGTTGATAAACACAATGACAAATTTGTCTAGGAACTCCCGGAAGACTCTGTTCATTAAGTCCATAAAGACTACCGGAGCGTTTGTCAACTCAAACGGCATCACCAAGAACTCGTAGTGGCCATACCGAGTCCTAAATGAGGTCTTGGGAATATCTGCATCCCAAATGTGCAACTGGTGATAACCGGACCGAATATCAATCTTCGAAAATACTACAGACCCCTTCAGTTGATCAAATAGATCATCGATCCTCGGTAATGGGTATTTATTCTTAATTGTCACCCAATTGAGCTTCCGATAGTTTATGCACATCCGAAGTGTCCTGTCTTTTTTGGCGGTAAATAATGCCAGAGCACCCCAAGGCAAGGTGCTCGGCCTAATGAAGCCTTTTGCCAATAAATCTTCCAATTGAGTTTTCAACTCCTCCAACTCAGCCAGTGCCAACTGGTAGGGAGGAATAGAAATTGGTTCCGTGCCCGGAACCAGATCAATACAAAACTCTATCTCCCGCTCCGGTGGCAACCCTGATAGATCATCCGGGAACACTTCGGGAAATTCTTGCACCACCCGCGGTAATTCAACTCTATGCTCTTCACCCCCATCTTCTACAACCATACAAGCAAAGAGAGTACACAAGTCTAGCTTACCCCGACTACTCCACAAGGTTAACTCGTGTACTTTGCATTGATCCACGAAAAATCGAATAAGACTTCCCTCGAGCGTAACTAAGGTCACCTTACGATTGCAACAGTCAAGAATGGCCTGATACGTGACCAACCAATCTATCCCGAGGATCACGTCAAATCCCCTCATCTCTAAAACAATCAAATCACAAGTAGAGACCAATTCCCTTCCGCTAAACATGTCTTCTACTCTCACTTCATATCCTTTACATCTATGCGTCAGAGAAGAAAATCCAGTTACTGGAGTCTCAACATGTACTAATAAATCCATAAAGTTAACCTCCAGTCCCAAAGAGGATGCAAATTGTGCAGAAATAAAAGAATGTGAGACACTAGTGTTTAGCAAAACTGTGGCATGGGAGGAGTATACTCGGAATATACCTCGAGTGACCATGGGCTCTGCTGGTGTCTCCTGTTCTGCCACAACAAAAACCCTTCGCTGTACTTGAGAACCTTGGGACCGACCAATTCTGTCCTTGTTGAGCTCCCTTCTGAGACTGTGGAGCCCTACTTTGAGCTATCCCTACTGGAGGTCCCCGGGGTGGTATCTGTTATTGCACTGGGTGAGACGTGGAAGAGCGGCCACTTTGAAAACTCTGACCCGTTCTTGACGGCTGGGGGCAAAACCGCTGGACATGCCCCATCTGTCCACATCTATAATAAACTCTGCTATCTGCTGCCGAGCTACCTCTTGGTGGCCCAGTTAGCCCGCCCTGCTGTAGCAACAGAGGGCAGTTGGACCCCATATGCCCTGGTTGATTACAGTGATAGCATATAGGCTGCCCTGAGGATGTCACTCCTGATCTCCGAGGTTGCCTGGGAGCTGAACTACTTGAAAAAGATTGCTGTCCCTGGCTTGCAACGATGCCTCCCTTCTGTTTTTTTTACTGCTCTCACCCTCCTGCAGACTTCCCGAACTTCGACCACATCGGCCCTCCATAATGGCCCTCGTCTTATTCAAATTTGCCTTTACCGCCATAGCCCTATCAACCAACAACTCATAATCATTTAGGCCGAGGGGTACCAATCTATTCCTTAAGGCAGGTTTCAATCCCCTTTAAAAATTTCTACACTTGAGTCGAGCGGTGGGGATTAACTTCGGTGCAAACTTTGACAGGGCAGAAAATTTTCTTTCATAATCCAATACAGTCAAATTTCTCTAGATCAAATTAGCAAATTCCCGTCGTTTAGCATCCTGAAGGGCCTGGGGAAAGAAATGATTACGGAATCTCTCTTTAAACTACTCCCACGTGAGGCCTACAACTCCTCCTACTTCGTTCACATGATCCCACCATGCTGAAGCTATACCCTTCAGCTGAAACGTGGTCAATGTAATACGTGTAGCAGGCTCGGCGATCTCCATGGCAGCTAAAATTTTCTCGCAGCGGTTGATGAATTGCTCCGCCACTTCGGGATCCACCGCACCATCATACGTGGGAGGTTTCATCCTCCAAAACTTCTCTAAGACAGTAGAGCTTGTCTGTCCTTGTGGTGGTGGTCCCGCCCTCGCCCCACTAGCCAAGGCTGCCATAGCTGCAGCCATCTGCTGAAGGAAAGTCCCAGCATCCGCCATTACCGGCTGGGGCATTACCAACACCCCAGGGGGCACTTCTCCAACCCCGGCTATTTGCGGTATTTCTGCTGCTGCACTATATTGAGCCTCCTACTGAATGGAGGCACTATGCACTGGCTCCTGAACGGGAGCTCTTCCTCTGCCCCTGCCCCGACCTCGGCCTCGACCCCTACCTCGGCCTCGCATATCTACTTCTTGCCTGGGTAGCATTCTACATAGCATAACATAATAACCAGGGTAAGTGCCACCAATACAATAACGCGAAATTATAGAACACTAAGCACATTAGAGCACATAAACACATAAGCACATAACATATGTCACATAAGCACGCAATATGATATGTAGCGTCCCATGTCCCTAGGTATTCCGAACTAGGCTCTGATACCATCTTGTCACGCACCTAGCTCAGGGACCTGGGGGTGAGTGAAAGACATGCATAACATGATAATGGGGTTAACAGCCTCAGAGCAACGCTACGGTCACGCAACGGACCCACAAAACCTCCTCTACTATATCAAGGACTAAAGGGCTTAAAACCTATTCCTGTAACAACATAACCCTGTATATAATGTGCAACTACCAATCCAACATCTACCAAATCAAATATCCCTGCCATCCTACTAGTAGCAATTGATAATTTTGAAGCTAGGAGTAAACTAAAATCATAAGTTCCATAACGGGCCTTATGGCCATTACATTTCCGAAAAGGCCAAGTACTATACATCTCCAAAAAAAAAAAAAAGTATACATTTTCGGCTCTTTGGCCATTTCTATCCAATCCAACATCTATATACCTAATTCTTACATTACATAACTCTCCATTTTTATTCATACATTGATCAAACTACCAAAATGACTATACTCCCTCAAAA
>JAVXUM010000021.1:5833627-5846607 GCA_035590655.1 Pouteria glomerata | reverse complement strand
AATTAAGCATTTTATGTTAAAAACTATTAATTAAGATACCACAACATATCACAAAAATATTAACTATAATAAAAGTTATATTAAACTATAGCCGTAATAAATTTAATTTAATATAATTGATAATATTATTATGTTAATATGTTATATAATTTATGCTAGTTATATTAAACATTATTAATTAAGCATAACTGTCACACGTAATATAATAAAAAATATCAATTAAACATAATTATAATAATTATAATAATATATTATATAATTTATATCCACTATATTAAACATTATTAGTTAAGCATTTTATATTAAAAATTATTAATGAAATATGACTGTTATATCATAGCATATTAATAAAAATATTAGTTAAACTAGAAATTATATTAACTTAAATTAAATTTAATTTAAGATTTTAGCTATAACAAATATATAACGCCAAATATTTATATTTTATATTTTGATTATACAAAGTAATGAAATAATATAATATTTTATTTTGTGAAGTAACAATACCACTTCAATTAAATGTAGAGAGTAATGATAGTGGTTCTATGCCTATGACACTTTTAAAACTAATCTCAATAATAATATTAGCTTGAAGTTTGTAACACCCATTGACACTAGGCATAACATAAAATGTGAATTTTATAAAAAAAATAAAAAATTTATTAAGGGGAGCATTACATGTGTGAAGTAATATTTGACTATATTTATACATTTTAATTATTAAATTATCAAAAATCACCTAATTTAAGTGAATTATGAATTTGAAAAAAAATTCACGTTTTCGATTTCCGTTTCTGTTACGCGTCATCCGTTTCATCCCGTTTCTGCGTTACCGCATTTGTTACCGTTACGACACCCGTTACCGTTTTTTAAAACCATGATTCCATGACATTGTTACAGTAAATATTGGCTGTAAAGAGTTGTTAGCTTTTTAACATATTTTAAAAGAATTCCAGCATGTCCTTTTTCATCTTCTGTCTGTATGAATTGCAGGCTTTTGATAAGCATAATTACCAGATTTAGACCACTAGTATGTGGGATTTTTGAGGAAGTTGAAAGAGCTGGAAATGCAAACCCTAAAAATAAAATAACCCACCTAAGGTAAAAAGCAATATGGAATTCTAATCCGCTCCCTCCGAGGATTTGTTTCAAAAAGGTTGAAATCTCTGGATACTGTTCAAGATATGTCCTTACTGTGAAGTTTGATATGTTGTAAATGAATTTATCTGTCTTTCAATATCTGATTAGAATTGCTTCTGTGTTTTTGGAGCTGACCCATTTATTTTTATCATTGCCACTCATCTTTGGCTGCTTGAATTTTATTGTTTCTTCCAGTGGGTACTTCTTGTTGGTTACATTAATCTAAGAGTTTCTTCTTCTGCAAATTTTCATGTGCCAATGACTACCGCAGGTTGTGGTAACCATTTGGTATCGGGCGCCTGAGTTACTTCTGGGGGCAAAGCACTATACTAGTGCTGTTGGTATCCTTTGGCATCAGATTCCACAATCTTTTCACTACAAGCATTAGAATTCTCAGCAATATTATTTGTGTTTGTATGGATCAGAGAGAACATTACATTCTAGTAAAAAAATAATGATTCCTTAAAATTTATATTAGATATGTGGGCTGTTGGATGCATATTTGCTGAGCTTCTGACTCTGAAGCCACTCTTTCAAGGGCAAGAAGTAAAAGCCACACCAAACCCTTTTCAGGTATGAAATAATTAATCATATGGTTTCTTTGGTGTAATTTCTCTAGGTTTTTTTTTTTTTTTTTTTTAATTTTTTTTCCATTTCTTGTGTCATAATTTGATGTTATGTCTGACCATCTGCTATTGCTGTTTCTATCCTTTCCTAATGTACATTCTCATTTCTGCAGCTTGACCAACTTGACAAAATATTTAAGGTCTTAGGTAAGACGGTTCCTTTGGTCAGGTTCATCTTTTACTTCCTCAACTGATCTAAACCGTGGACCATGGCATCAGGTCATCCCACTCAAGAAAAGTGGCCAACACTCGTGAATCTTCCACATTGGCAAGCAGACCTGCAACACATTCAGGGGCATAAATAGTATGTTCCATTCTTCCACTAAGATAAAGAAAAGTCTGTGCCTTTCGTATTGATCTCTGATTTTGTACAGCCTTTGGCTGTATATTTCAGGCATATGATCGCCAAATTCTTTATCACCTTTATTACTGGTCCTTGTTTGCAACATATCTCTGTTGATTTTACCCTTCTTTTTGTCTTTGCTTCTGGCAGTGAGAATCCTGGGCTTTATAGCGTGGTTCATCTCTCTCCGAAAAGTTCTGCATATGATCTCCTTTCAAAGATGCTGGAGTATGTACCTTTCAGTTTCTGAGCTCTATGTTTACCGAGCAGTTGTTATATTGATAATGATTCTGATGTAGAATAATGGCAAATTACTTGTAAAAAAAAAAAAAAAGACAGTAGTAAATGTTAAGTGTCCAACCTGCTAATTTATTTCTTCATATGGAACTTGTGAAGACAGAAGTGAATCGTCAGCTGTGTATTTTACGTGTGCTCAGTGACCTTATGGTCCTTACCATTAAAAGACTTCACCTATACTAAACTGGTAGTAATGAAAGTGGGGTGAAAAATGTACAAAATGTCTAATGTATTAGAATTTAGTGTCAGTATTTTTACCAAGACAAATAAGATAAGTCAAGTCCCTACCTTAAGCTTGAGAATCCAACTTGGTATCACTTCGGTTACAAGATTGGTTATGTGAAAATGTAGCATCGTGCTATTCAGTTTTTCCAAGAGAGCAATAGAGGAAGGGAAGGCTAGAATCTGAGATTTGCAATAGTTGAAAGATGCTTGATAAATGGCCAAAAAATTGTAAAAAATATGAGGTTCTATTGTAATTAACAATCTTTAGTGACAAAGGCTTTAAAGGCATGATTATGATGCTTAAAATTGGGTAATAATTCTTGAGGTTTATCTAAAAATGAGACAACATCCCCTTTACTTTCTGATGCTCTTGCTCTTATTTTTTTTTTATCAGATTCCCTCTTCCCATTAACTTCTTAGGAGGTATAATGATTTTACATAATATAAGTTCTTTTCAACATACTTAAATTCTCTTGAACCATGCATCACTAATAACAATGCTCATTCTGGTCAACAAATGTTTACTTTTCTAATTTTACTATTTTATTTGTTTGTCACCAGGGGTATCCCCACCTTCGGTGGGACTAATCCCCTAGAGCTACTTCTAATTCTACTACTTCTAATTCCCCAGATTTAATTGTCTTGAAACACAAAATTTCACAATCATACCAAGCATTACTATTTGATTGGTCAATTACTGTTTTACACATACCTTTGCTAAAGCAAAAACTTGACGATCGTAATAATTTCTGATATTAGACAAGCAAGGGCACACAGTTGTGTACTGAAAAAACAATAGGAAATTGATACACACACAAAACAGGAAATGTTCGATGTATATTAAAAAATAAATAGATAGATCGATAAATAGATGGGTAACTAGATATATGTATACATACACATATTGAGAGATTTATAGAGTTTGGAAATTACCTGAAATTAATGTTATTCGAGTGTGCTTACACTGCTATTACTGCATAATTGACCTGGTAAGGTTCAAATTTTTGGAGCTAAATTTCAATAAAACCATTGATTCAACCATTAATTGTTCTATCCTTCAAAAACAATTGTGGACAAACGTACTTTGATAAGCAGGAAATTTATTTGCCAATGAATTGACAGATCAAGACAAAAAACTTTAAATCATAGAGTACTAAAACAAAATATATAAAAACAATGAAAAAGAAACAAAAATGTGTGCGCAGATGTATTTCCTGTATGCAGAGAGGGGAAAAAAATTGATATCCATAAGTAATGTGGATGGAAACAAGTAAATACCAACGATAATATTTATAGAAAAAAGTTGGCTATAGGAACACGAAAGAGAATAATGATCTAACTTGTCCGTCTTTCCTTCTCCTCTCCTTTAAACTTATCAATGTGTCAAATTATTTAATTTTTTTTCTTTATTCTCAAAAATTCTTTTAACAGAAAAAGGTACAAAATATAACTCTATATTCCTAATGGTTGTCTACACAACTCATTGCTTTGGAATGTTTCATCATGTTTAAATGACTTTTGGTATGTTTTGGCATGTTTCAATGGAAACAATGTAATTTCAGTTTTCCACTTATATTTCAAGTCAGTTTCCTTGGAGATGGAATTGTTTTCAATGTTTGATGGTAAAGGAACTGAAATTTTGTTCCTTGGGCATGGATAGCTTGTTGCACAAGAGACCAATTTAATACTTCAATTTTACCATGTGCAAATGTACTTGTTTTAGTAGTATATTGTACTAACATTATCATATGTTTGTTATTTTCTTGATATAGCTTTTGAGATGTTAATTATACTATTGATTTCTACTTGACAATTCATGGCTTATTTTCAGATATGATCCTCGAAAGCGTATAACAGCAGCACAAGCCCTTGAGCATGAGTACGAAAACCTTTTTTTTTTTTTAAGTTCAATTTTCAAGTTCTTTGATGCTTTAACATGGAGACAATTTTGCATATTTCTACCAAAAAAAAAAAAAAAAATTCCTTTGATAAGAGTTTATGCATGGTTAAAAATTTATGTTAAACAAAATACCTTTCCCATGTTCTATATGGTAGCTTATCATATTCATAGAATTAGAAATTGGACTATGTTAGCAAGTCTGTGTTATAGATTTTGCAACTCTCTCTAGCTTACCGCTATCAATAGTATGAAGTAGCGGTATCATTTACATTTCACCACGGTATATGGGTTCTAGTATCATTTATCCAAAAAAAAGGGTGCGGGTACATGTCAGGTGATGGACATGTCTAAACTCAAAATAATAGGGTGTGTAGCCTTGACTTCAAATTTGTCAACAAGTTGGGTACATAAATGTGAGCATTGCCTACGTGTTAAATGATGATGCGACTTTATTCAAAAAAAGGGTGCAGGTGCATGTCAGGTGATGGACATGTCTAAACTCAAAATATGAGGGTATGTGACCTTGACTTAAAATTTGTCAACAACTTGGGTACATAAATGTCAGCATCGCCTAAGCATTAAATGATGATGCATCTATATAGTTATCATTAATTTTCAAATAAAAAAGTTAGCTGTTTTTTTAAGAATTTACTAAGATAGAATTCAAATTGAAGGGGCATTTTTGTGAAAAAAAAGGGGTATTTTGTGAAAGGGAATATCTACCTATATCTTTGAGTAGAGTTTCCAATTGTTTTGAAAGCTGAAGCTTTTAGGAAATTGACGCAGAACAGAAATGAAAGTTGGCTTGATATGGTTCAAGGCTTCAAGCTAGACCAAAAGAATGCTGGTTATCATACTAGTCAAATGAGAAACCCTAAACCAAGGGGTTCTGGAATCTACCAGAGAGGGAGATAATGAATTCTCAAGTGATTGTTTATATTCAATTCAAAAGTGATACGCTCACAGGCTACATGTGGCTTAAATAATCAAATCCTAATGGCTAAACAGGGAAACAACAATATATACGAAATTTACCAAAATTTGGAGAATGTGGGATGATTACATATTCTGAAAGAGAAAGGAAAATAAAGAATTGGTGGGAATCAGTTTTGAGAAACCCTAAACATGGAATTCTATAGTTGAAAGCCTTGCGTAATGACCATAGGTTGTGAAAATGGTTTTCGCTTGAAAAATGCTTAGAATCTATAAATTATACATCCATCGAACACCTGTGCCCAGTGGCAGATGCATGAATTTTTTCCAGTGGAGGCAGAAAATACCTTTTGTTGTTTAGTAGAAAGTTGGAGAAAATTTCAAGAATTTTTGGACATTTCTAGAAACTTTTGATTGTTTGGTAAAAACATTAGAAAAATTTTTAAAAATTTTTAGCAACTTTTGAGGTTAAAAAGAAAATTACTAAATTTTTATTTTATTTTTTAATTCCAAATGGGCCCTAGTGATAACAAAACGTTTTCCAATTGTGTTTCAATTTTAAGAGTGAACTTTTGAGAGTTAGTGAGTGGTGCCAAACACTGGTTTAGACGGCAACGTGGCAGTGTATTAATCCCATTCCCGAAATAGGAACCTGCAACCTACAGCGAAAAACATGGCCTTCTGTTTCTTTTCAAACAGTCTCTCCATGTGATTAAAGGTCATTTGCCAGCTAACCGAATATTAAAATCAACAAAAAATTTTCCCCTTGCTCGACCTCAAGCTTCTTTTAGTGCAGTTCCAGTGGAGGTGGAAATTTTTTTTTTTTTCAAATTTCAGTGGCAGCAATTGGTGCCACTTGGCCATGTGTACATCCGCCTCTGCCTGTGGCAGAAGTGCCAATATACCGTTGGGTGTCTAAATTTGGTCATTTGTTTTACATCAGAAATTAGCCCAATAATGCATCGGGTTAGTTTAATATTCCCTTCATATACAACCCGGCTCGCACGTGGAGTAGGAAAAAAAATTTAATCAAATAAGGTGAATCAACAATAAACACAGATTAAACATTGATAATGAGACTCGAGCTAAGTCTTCCCGGAAGAGATACCATATTGAGTCATGGATTGGGACCTGTTAGGAAATAGGACAAACAATATATATCGAGCTATTTGAACAATGTGAAAAGCGCGAACCTGCTTTACAATCAAATGTGTGCTTCACCGTTTCTTTTTTATGGTTGGATTGATAATTCAATTTTGATGCATGTTGGATGTGTCATTCGCATGCAAGAACCAATGTTATATTGACATGGTGTCGCAAGATTCATATACACGTTTTTCAACTGTTTCCTATTTTGCTTCCCATTCTTGTAGTCATGAAACAAAAGCATTTAGCTACGTGGGTAGTTGAAATTGCTTTGTGAATAAGAGTTTTTGTCATGCTTAAAAAAGAGTTTTGGCTTGTACCGACGATGAATCAAACCATATTTAGTGTATGGGTTTATGGTTTACAAAGTTTTCTTATTGGAAATATTGTTTTCATGCACTCTAAGTTAGCAGCCTCAACCTATTAGACATGGGCTGGTTTGAGTAGGGGTGGACATGGGCTGGACCGGGTTCGGTTCGGGTTGGGCTCATTCGGGCTGAGTCTTTAAGCATCGAGCCTAAGCCTGGCCCAGCTCAGTACCGGGCTAAAAATTGTGAACCTAAGCTCGTCCATTACTAAAAAATTAATACCCAAGCCCGTCCATTGGGGCTGAAAGATAAAACATTAAAAAATATAAAAATCATTCAAAAGTAGCCAATAACCTATTCATTGTATAAAATAGGCACAGACAAAGATCTGTAGTAAACAAATATTTGTTAAAATGACAGAAAACATATGAGAATGACAGGTTATAAATTCACCCAAAAAGAAAGAAACAGAATTTGTTTTTTACTAATTGTTTTTTTTCTTTGTCATGTTCTAAAATTAATGACTTATACATAATTAATCGAAGAGATCTAACGCTGATTTGCCAATGAGATTACAGGGCTTCAGGAAGAAAAAGAGAGATGAAGAAAAGAGAAGAGCAAAGGCGGAAGAGAGATGAAGAAGACAAGGAGTGAGAGTGAGAGATACAGAGTTTGTATTAAAAGACTGAGAAGGGAGGAAGAGTGGCTGAGTGTTTAGGTTAGGGTTTGTGGGGAGGAGGGGAAGAGCGGCTAAGTGTTTGGATTAGGATTTGTGGGGGAAGAGAGGAAGAGCGGCTGAATATTTGGGTTAGGGTTTGTGCAGGAGGAGAGGAAGAGCAGTTGAGTGTTAGGGTTAGAGGTTGGGGGGAAAGAAAGGAAGAGCGATTAAGTGTTTGGGATTTGTGGGGGAAGAAAGGAAGAGCGGGGCTAGGGTTGTGTTGGGGGGTGTGGGGTTTTCGGCTAACTCACTTATTAATTTTGGGCGGACTAGGTTGGGCTGCAATGCTTGGACTCAAACCCAGCTCAAAAATAGATAGGGCCTAAAAATTGGCCCAGCCCAGCCCAGCTCTATGAACTAAATTCCCAAATCCAAACCCTACAAATATTGGGTTTGGTTGGGCGGGTTCTTCGGGCCAACGGGCCAGTGTCCACCCCTGGGTTTGAGCCTTTGAAAGGCCTCGAGTTTGGTGCCCTTGGAGGCATTTGGACTGAACTCATAGTGGTTCTTGGTTGAGTATAATTCTGACGTAGTGATGGATGTTCAAATTTGAACTCTTGGCTTTATTCATCTTAGACTTGTAAGAGACTTAGATTAATGCGAAGAGGATCTCCACATTGGTCAGGGAAAAAGTGAATGCTGGACATATTACCATTTTGGAGTTTTGATCCAAGCTGAGAGCTGTCAGATTTGTTTGAGGGTTTTAGTTTCCTAGCTTTTATGCCTTGTTGTTTATGTTGATTCTCATTTCACAGTGGGTATCTCATCCTCCTGTTGTGTAACGTTTTTCATCATCCATGTTTTAAGCATTTTGAATTGCTTACCATTTTGACATGTCCCAAATAAAGACATAGTAAGTTGATGCATTAGTTTGTATAACGTCAAATAAGTGCGCATAAAAGGCTTGCATCACAATTATAAATGCAGCTATGTTACATGGACTTGGTATGGGTATGGGTGCACATACTTTGATGCATGCATAGATGATATCAAGCACCATATAAGTGCATTAAAAATTTGACATGCTGATTAATCAATTTGAGAATGTCTATTGGGATGATTTCCACAAACTATGATAATTTACCATGCAAAACGTGAGACTTTTCTTGATGGAATGCAATCTCAACTTCCATGAGCAGATTCTTTGAGTTCATTGATGATTTGGGTGTCATTGATCTACCCTTGATGGGTGGGAGTTACAGCTGGTCTAATTCTTGTAGCAAATCTCACATCGACAGATTTCTAGTTTTTATAAGTTGGGAGGAGCACTTCACATGCGGAATGCAAAAGCTTATGCCTAGAGTGGCCTCTGACCACTTTCCTAATCTTCGGGATTGCAGGGGGTATTTGCCAAGGCCCCTCACCTTTCAAATTTAAAAGCACGTGGTTAAGGGTCAACGGTTTCGAGGACAAAGTAGCAAAGTGGTGGAGGAGCTATCACTGCCATGGCTCAACCAGTTACATTTTTATCAACCAATAAAGCGTCTCAAAGTTGACATTAGCTAATGGAATCGTGAAGATGTCGGGAGGGTTGAAATCTAGGAGTCTGATCTTTGAAAGAAATTAAGTTCCTGGATCATTTGATCTATTATTGGAAGAAATTAAGTTCGACTGTTTAATCTATTAGAAGAAAATAAGTTCCTGGATCGGACACAGATCATAATGGAGGAGTAGAAATATCTTAGGTCACAGATATCGAAGGAATTGAGCAAGTTAGCTTGTATGGAGGAGACCAGTTGAAGGCAAAAATCAAGAGCTCTGTGGCTTAAAGAAGGTGACAAGAGCATAAATTTATTTAACAGATTGGCCAATAGGCGTAGACGATCCAACTGTAGCGACAAGATCACGGTGTATGATTACATCCTGGAGGAACCAATTCTTATCCGAGATGGCATTCTGCTTTGTTTTGTTCACTGAGGAGGAAGAGTGGAGACCGAGCCTCGATGGAATGAGCTTCTCCCAAATCCCTAGCTTGGAAGGTGAAGCCTGGAATGCAACTTATTGAGGTAGAGGTGCTGGTAGCCCTAAAAACTATGGATGGAGATGGAGCCCTCAGCCTTGATGGTATGACCATGGCTTTCTTCAAAGCACGCTGGGGTATTATTAAATTCAATGTCATGCAACTTTTGAGGAATTCTTTGACAACGATGAGTTTGTCAAGTGTCTAAATACTTCATTCATTACCCTAATTCTGAAAAAGAGCAGAGCTATCAAAATCCAAGACTTCAGGCTTATAAACTTGGTCGGGAGCCTGTACAAGCTCATTGCAAAAGTCTTGGCCTGCCACATTAAAACAGTTATGACTTCATTCATTTCAAGCACTAAGTTTGCTTTTGTAGAAGGGAGGCAAATCTATGACACAACTCCTGTAGCAAACAAGGAATTAGGTTCTAGGTCCCAAAGTGGCAATCCAGGACTTCTTTGCAAGCTCAACATTGAAAAGGCCTTTGACCTCGTAAATTGGGGCTTTCTAATCTATCTAATGGAGAGAATGGAGTTTGGCTCTAAATGGAGATGGATCTTTTGGTGCATCTCAATGGTGAGGTTCTTAATTCAAGTTAATGGATCCCTTGCTGAATACTTCGAATCATCGGTGGGCCTAAGATGGGGGATTCCACTTTCGCCTTTTTATCATTATGATGGAAGTTTTTAACAGATTGATGGACAATGCAATAAAAAAAGGTTTTAGCGAAAGTTTCAAGGTCCATGGCTGAGATTAAGAAAGAATAGCCGTATCTCACTTCTTGTTTGTGGATGACTATGGTCTTATGTGGAGCTGACATCTTACAATGAGGCCACTTGTGCTCCTTTTTGTGTTGTTTCGAACTTGAATTGGGTTTAAAGGCGAATCTCCATAAATCTGAACTTATTCTTGCTGGAGAAGTCTCCAATACAGAGGAAAAGCTGGCCATTATGGGCTGCAGGAGGGGATCTTCCGCAACTTCTCAGGAGGGGCTACCTCTAGGCGTGCCTTATAAAGCTAAAGGGGTGTGGGATGACATTTTCGAAGAAGTTTACAAGACTGAGAGGTTGGTAGAAGCAATACTTATCCAAGGGGACAAGATCACTCTTATTGAGAGTGTTCTATCTAGCTTATCAACTTATTAAACTTATTACATGTCTCTTTCTATCATGACGGTCTTGGTGGCTAGAAGACTAGAAAAACTACAGTGCAGCTTTCTCTAGAGGAGTGGAGTTGAAGGGCACAAATATTATCTAATGAGATGGAATTCTACTTGCTCCTTTGAGAATGGGGGCATTGTCATCCGGAGGCCAACTATAGCAAATGAAGCTTTATTAGGTAAATGGTTGTGGTGCTTTGCTAAGTAGATTGGAAGCTTATAAAGAAGACTAATAGCTCTCAAGTATGGTTCATAACGGGGGGATTAGACTTCAGGCAAGGTTAGTGGTTTGCATGTTGTGGTTTGTGGAAAGGCATTTGAAACAAGTGGGCCACACTCTCCAAGTTCATCCGCTTTCAAGTTGGTAGTGAGAATAAAGTGAAATTCTAGAGTCAATCGTGGTTGGGAATAAGGAGTCTTCAGGATCTCTTCCCTAATATCTTCACTCTTATGGTCCGAAAGGAGGCCTCTATTGCAAATCTATTCTCAACTATTGGTGGATAGTGGGTGTGGAATTGTGTTACGATAAAAAAAACTTAATGGAATGGGAGGTGGATAGCTTCGGTAGATTGATGACTATGTTGTACGACTTCTCAATGAGAAAAGGGGAGGATGAGGCTACATAGGGTCTTACCCCTAAAGGCTCCTTTGATGTGAAGTCATATTATCGTGCCTTCCTGTGGAGAAGGGAAGAGGCCTTCCCATGGAAGAGAAGTGGCTTTCTTCATGTGGTGTGTAGCCCATTGCAAGATCCTTACTATTGATAATCCTGCTAAGAGTGGCATGGTTATGTTTAATCGATGTTGCCTGTGCAAGATGGAAGTAGAGTCTATTGACCAAATCCTTGTTCATTTGGTCCAAGGAGTAGTGGAATCTGACTCTCTCTTGCTTTGACATGTCTTGGGTCAACCTAAAGGAGGTAAATCAATGTCTATATGCTTGGTGGGGCTGTAGTATCTTTAGCAAAAGGAGGAAGGCATGGCAAATAGCTCCTTATTGTATCTTTTGGTTTATTTTGAGGGAGCGTAATAGAAATACATTCCAAGGATTAGAATTTCCGGAGGGTAGAGTCAAAGGGTTGTTAATACATATTTTGTATAGATAGATTATAAAGAGTATAGAGCTAGATTTGATTACTTTTTGTCCTTTTTGGAAAACATGGAGATGTGATCCTTTTTGTATACTAATAGAGATGTGATCTTTTTTGTATGGGGGTGGTATCCCCTTGATGCCGTTTATTAATACAATTTTATTTACCAATGAAAAAAAGAATGTGAGCCTTATCTCTCTTAATAAAGCCTTATCTTTCTTAATAAAGTATTTAAGTATGAACAATTAGTTAGTAGTCTTCTATTGTGAATATGTAACGAGTCTGAGTTATCAGCTCTTGAAATTAAAAAAATGGAAAAAAGAAACAGAGAAATTCGATTCAAATGAGATAGGATCTTATTGAAAATAACTAAAATCGGCATAGCAGAGATGAAGGCAACGGAGATGAAGGCCATGGAAGATACATAGAATTAGAAGGGTGAATGGGAGAAGTCTGAAGTTAAAAATGAGAAAAGACTTACACTAGACACACTGAAAACCAGACATAATACACACTGAAGAACCAGTTGTTCAGATACCCTCGGCACAACTGTTGGTTTGTTCAGTGGTGGACCGAGATGCACTAGTTGACCGGCTCAATTTCAGCCATATAGCTATTCAATCAATGACGGTCCAGATGAAAGGGGATTTAGTAGAGGCAGCTAGGATCATTAAATGTAGTGGAATGGATAGCTGGGGGAAGCTTTGTGAAGAAGCTAGAAATTAATACACATCAAACAAGTGGGTTAGATGGGAGCTGGGTCAGGTTGTTGGGTTGGAGCATTAGTTGGGCAAAACAGCAATGGGTTGGATCAAGACACAGGCTGATTTGTGGGCTAAGAGAGTGGCTTGAGTGCATGGGCCGACCAATGGCTTAAAGCAAGCTGTCATCATAGGGACCGGTAGTGGCTTGAGTGTGTGCGCTGTCATTATAAGGCTTAGTAGCTTGATCCAAAATTGTAACAGGTTACAATAGTTAGTAGTAGTTAGATTAGTTACAATTGTAGTTAGTTAACTAGGGTTATGGTTAACCATAGTTACTAGCTAATTACTATAAATACAGCTTGTAACAAACAGATGAGGGGTTTTAGGGGGTTGCAGTGAAAAAATCCACTACAGGTGTTACAGTGAAA
>JAVXUM010000021.1:5795777-5810622 GCA_035590655.1 Pouteria glomerata | reverse complement strand
TTTAGCATGGACTGGGCTTGGAGTGTGAGAATTAGACCTATGCTATTTGGATGTGAATTGGATACACTTTTATTGGGTGTAGATCCATTAGATTCCGACTCATTGAGAGACGTAATCATGTGTATGAATCGTATGGATTGAATCTCATGATTCTCATCATCACACCCAAACAATGTAGCTATGCTGGCCTCCCTCTCCACTCAACTTACATTCTGGATTGGGCTTTAGGCATGTGGTTGTAGCTTATCGTCGACGGGGTCTTAAAATGTACACTTGGCTAAAAGAAAAATGCAATTAAAACTAACTGATTTCTTACACTGGGCTAAAAGAAAAATGCAATTAAAACTAACTGATTTATAAGAGGAAGACATCAATGACTAAGTAAGTTCCACAAAGCACATCACCTCTAGCCCCCCATTTTACGCATTCCCAATAAATAAAATCCTAAATATGAGGATTAACTTAATCGGTCAGACCTTTGAGTTTATTTTTCAATGGTCATCAACTCAAGTCTGCCCAAGAACACAAGTTGCTTACCTAATTGTTAACTTCAGGACTCCAAAAATTAAATAAGCCGCTTATAAACTAACCTAGATACTCCTAGTTATATAAAAATAAACAAAATCATAAAAAAAAAATTGCTTCAATTAAAGTCTCTTTTCATATCAAAAAACTGCTTAGGCTGCTGACAGGATGTATGATTCCAATAGTTCAAGCTTTTACCAAATGCTTACATCCTTCCATGGATTATAAACCAACCCCACTTGACATTTTTCTAATACAACAATTTGGGGAGATCTCAACACTACCCCCAATGATATTTGTTTTACTCACAGTACAGATAGTAGATCAATTACATTTCATAGACAATGAATATTTCTAGATTTTGAAATCGAGAAAAAACTACTGAGAGCTTTATGTCTGAGAGATGAGTTGAGCCTGTGAACTGCAACAGATCTTATCAGCTTGCCTGGCCTATCGGCAGATAAACTGTTTCTAACAAGGAGCTGTGACTCTGGCCATAAAATAAATATACTAATGCTCCAGCTACCAGCCACATTGAAACACGGATCCATGTGCTAGTCCTGAATGTACAGAAATTTAACAAATCATGAGAGAGAGAAAGAGAGAGAGAGAGAAAATGATTGGTTGATACTCACCCAAGATTTATAAGCAAGTACGTGTTTATAAGAATGCAGCTGACAGGTAGGAGTGGCACAAATGGGCAAATGAAACCTGAGAAGTTGATTAATCATATCAGAAATTTACATGGGCTATAGATCATATTGGATGGCAATTTTATCTCAATATAATTTATGGCGAGACATCGTAACACAAAGCATTTGAATTAATTCAATTGACCGCTAAGTATTTTTACAAATTTATGGTTAGAAACAATGTTAACCTTATAGAAAGGCCTAGAACAAGCATGAAAAAGATGATCGAAGCATTAGTTATTAATTATACACATTTTGGGTTTCATGATGGAACTACACATTTTTTATATTGCCATTAACATCATACAAATCCCAGGACACTAAATTGTCGAATGAGTGTTTTAGGTATCTTCCACTTCATCCACTTTTGGAGTACCCATTGTGATTTAATTTCCAAATTTACAGTCTTAAAAAGAAGACTTGTTAAAGAACTACAAATTGTCGGCACAATGAGGCAAGTGGTGGATCAAATCCAATAATCATTCATTTTAATCTTATCAGTTTTATCAACATTAAAGAAATTCAACATACCTCCTTGGTGTCCAAAGCTGTGCCAAGCATCATCTTGATCCACAAAGGTAAGCACAATCAAACTGCATGACAGAAGAACTCCACCTACCCCACATAATATGAAGCGAGAAATGCTGGCACAGTTGGATAAACTGATTGGTATGATTTGAGAACAGAACTAAACGACAAATTTTAGGAGTACTTATCTGGAGGGGTTAGCGGTCCTAGCATAGGACCTACCTCCAAAATAGACAGCCCAAATGGATAATACGAATAGAAAAAAAAAAAAAAAAAGTAAAAAATAAACAGAAAAGAATATCTTTTACAAGCTCAGGAACTCCAGTTTTGAGTTACTGTGATGGATCCTTGACCAATAACCACAAAACTAAGTAACCATTTGCTGCACATGGTCCTTGCATTGTGTTGGGACCATTATTACACTAGAGTCATATCAAACTCACATAATTCAGCTATTTATATTACACCATCTAACAGAAAGACAGACAGGGACTAGGACTGCGACTCGAATAAGTGTACCCTATCAGGCAGTATCAGACTTAGGCACTCAAACTTCTCCCCCTTCTCCCCCCCCCCCCCCCCCCCCCAAAAAAAAAAAAAGAATAATAAATGAAAAAAATAAAGAACTAAATTGCTAAAACTATTGAAATTGGCATAATGGTAGGCATAAGAAAATACATATACCTTAAGTCTTTGGCTGAAGCAGCAGATGCAAAGACAAGAGCCCCCATACATACAAGGGTTATATTCCAACCAGCAATCTTCCTCCTTCTAAGCCTATTGCGCGCATCTCCCAGATTAACATCCAGATAACAGTGATCGACTAGCAAATCCATATGCACAAAGCATTATAGTCACAAAATCACCACGAAAATGATTATCAAAACTCCAGCAACAAAGGTATCGCACCAACTATAAATCTTGCCAGACCATTGTGACGTAGCATTTTATCTTGCCAGCTTTCTTTGTCAGTTCTACATTTGATACTTGATGACTTTATTAAACATTGTCTGCATTCAGTGAGGTTGTCTCATCTCTCAAATATGAAGTAGAATCATTTAGCTGTTAGGATCTGCTAAGGTCTAAACACATCCAAACAATTCACAACACGAAAAATTAAGTGGTTCGGCAATCCCGTGATGTGGACATGTGGCGAGCAATAAGAAACGCCACAAGAAAGGCAACACAAGCCGCAACTAGGAAGGCAAGAGAAGAGGCAATGGAGTGTACACATGTGCAAATGACATGGCAACCCATGACATGGCGGCGTAATAAGGAAGTTGCAATAATGGATGAGAGAGGGAGCAATTTAAGGATGATTTGAATAATGGAGGTTACCTTTAATTAAGAAAGTTTGATTTTTGAATTTCAAAATTAGGAAGTTATGAGGGGCTTTAATTGTTATCTTTAATTTCAAAATTAGGAAGTTATGAGGGGCTTTAATTGTTATCTTTAATTTAGGAAGTTCGAATTTTTAATTTCAAAATTAAGAAGTTATGGGGGCCTTAATTGTTAGTTTTAATTTAGGGAGTTTTATTTTTGAATTTGAATTTAAAAATTAGGAATTTGTGAGGGGTCTTAATTGTGGTAGTGATTTTAGTAGCAATTTGGGTGATCTCATATCTTTATATATGGATTTTTTGTATTGAGAAATTATCTTGGAATCAAAATAAAAACTCTCTAGAGCTTTGCTCAACTTTCCATCTTTTGTAAGAACGTAGGTGCTAACCTGAGTTAGTCCTTGTTCTATCCATCAATGGTTCGATTTTTTTTGTGTTGCCTTGAAACTCACACCCAAACAAACTACTTTCGTCTTTTATTCAAACATACCAAAAGACGGGTTTCCATCATCCCACCAATGTCCACCGAGAAACTAAGAGAATTTTCCACTCTATCTCGCTCATTTCTCTGTGATCTCGCTAATCTGCCCTACTATTTACACATGAGCAATGAATAATGAGGTAATTAAGGATAATAATTCAATAGCACAACAACTGCCGAAACTAATGCATCAATGCCTCTTGATATCTCTAACGGCTCAATCAATAATAGGTGAGGACCCATCAATAGGTTCCATAACTGGCAGCATCAACGGGTTCAGAAGCAGGAAGGTTCCTTTATAACCATTAGAATTGGTGTTACCCAGCCAATATAGGGAAGCATACATGTTAACTACAATAAAATACAAGCTACGCATGATGGACACTTTTCATATCACTCCCTTATACGTGTTAGATGTGAGACTTGCTGGTGAGCCAGCATTTTGTATTTATCTTGTCAAGTATTATGACAAGGCATAAATTATACGTGAAAATTCTATTCTTGTTAACCCAAGGGTTGGCCTGGTGGTCAAGACTTAGGGCCTAGGGATGCGCTCCCTCCAAGGTGTCAAGTTCGAAACCATTTACCTGCTATCAGCTCCTTTGGGCTACCCACATAGGCTTTGCCAATGCTTACTAAGTTCGTGAGTCTTGTGGGATGGTTCACCAACCTAGGGTCTACTCTCTAGGAGTGGGTCCAATGCAGCCCTGCCTTGGGATGATGAAAAGGAGGAAAAGCAAGGGGGGAGAAGAGGGGAGGTGTGACCCCAAGCCTAATGAGCTGGTTCCAAGCCTGTAGCACTACATCAAGCTAGGGGCTTGCAAAAATTGCATTCTGGTCAAACGTCAATTCTTCTGTCTTCTCAATTATTTTCTGAATGAAGGTCAAGCAGACAATATGCATATTTTTGCATCTTTCTAGCTTATCATTGAAAAGGAATTTGCTCCTAAACCTACTAAAAAGTAGATTTTACTGGGAAAGGGACTTCTGATGAATTCTTCTCACAATGCAATTTAGTTCAACAATTGTCAAGATGTTACATGAACATTACATACTATATTTGAACACAAGACACGGATTATAAAGTACTTCAAATGTAATAAAACAAAAACACTTTCGACTCAAATACAAAAACAAGAAAATCAAACTTGGCCATACCTGGAGCTACTTTTTCAATTACAGGATGTCCAACTAAGTAATAATCACCACCACCATTGCAAGAGCCAACTGTATCTTTCGCCTTTTCTCTGTTAATCTCCTGGATGTTGCTAACAGACAGCTCTGATACTGAATGAATTGAATCATGAAGTGATGAATGAAATGGCACCTCTTCTGGTGGAATGTATCTTAGTATCAGAATTGAAATTGCAACAGTTGTAAATGCCAGCAGGGTACCCACACTAACCTATTCAAAGAAGCACAAAGGCTCTGTCATCTGTTTATTTAAAAAAAAAATGTTCAAGGTAATGCAGTCATCATTGCACAAAGCAACCCTACTTCATAATCATCTCATTAAATTAACTCACCATCCCTGTTAACTGTTCAATATCCATAAGAAATGCCAGGGCCGCAGCGGAGATGCCAGTCACTACGGTACTCTTGACAGGAACTTTTGTGTGTTTATTAATATCTGAGAAGAATGATGGTAGCAATCCATCTCTAGCCATTGCCATTAGAATCCGTGGCTAACAAAAAACAAAAGAATTTCCTTTCATAGGTACACCAAGACTCTATCTCAAGGTGATAGATAAACAGAACATAGTATTCACAAATTAGCCAAATAGCATTTCCAGTAAATTATTTGCAGAAATGTACTAAGCGATGTATATCAATTCTGAGGACCCGATAAAGTTGAATAAGAAAATAACACTCAAAAGCTCTTGAATGGGAAACAAAACAGTTTACTGCGTAAGGTACCAATTTTATTTTCTTCTTCTTTTTCTTCATTTTTTTGAAAGGTTAAAGGACCATGTTTAATCTCATAAGCATCAGATGTCCAGGATTTGAGTTATTTCCCTTATCATAGGTGAAAAAGAAAATATACTCAAAAACTCAAGAGTTTTCCACCAAATCGGGGTTTGTCCAGATGAATTTTTTTTCCCCATTTCTTCACTGATATATCTTTCAATACATGTAGGTGTATAGTGATAAATGAAAACACTGCATTACAATTTTCCAGAATAAAAAGACATATTGGAGAAGACATATTTTGATTATGATAGCCATTACTCCCAACACTGCACACTTTCACCAGCAAAGCCTACTGGAAGGCACCTCCTATATTAGATTTATAGGCTACATGCCTTCATATTTGCCTTGATGGATGTTTCAAATAGCAAAATTTCACATCGGACCTAAAGCGAGTTTTATACCTCCCTCTCCTTCTACCTTGAGCTTTGATCTCTGAATTCGGCACCACTCTGTGGTATGCCATTTTGTTTCGTGGTGCAAATCTCATTTTCCAGCCCACAAATAAACAACTCAAAGTCTCTTAGTACGCAATAAAACTTTATACAAGGCTTTCATGAACTGCTTCATGAGATCTACTATGGACCTCTTATCTTCTCCAAGACATCAGCATTCTGCTTTCTCTCCTCTGAGATTAGTATATTTTCTGACTAGTTGGTTGCAACAGGAATACAGCAAATCCAGTTTTCCATGCTTAGCCCAAGTACATTGAGGTAGTTTTTTTCTTCTTCTCATATATATATATATATATATGTCTGCTTCTCATATATATATGTGTGTGTGCGCAATTTTGAATGTCATGGTTTCTCCTTGGTTCTCTCTTCTAGCCAACTCACTGTACTGTCTACGCAAAAGGTGTTTAGATTTCAGCTCCACTATGCTCAAGTCCAATCCACATAGCTTCCTTCCTAATAGTTTAAGGAGGTTTATTAAAGTAATAGGATATGGTGTTTATGCATTCATGTAAAGCAGAAAATAGGGGCAGAATACTGACACAATTATGAATCTGAACACAAATGTCAACCTGAATTGCCAGCCCTGGTAGAATGGAAAATTTTTATCATTATACAGAAGAGTCTTAATGTGATTTCTTCAGGCCAGTTTGGGGTTTGTCATTCCATGCAATTGACAATCTTTTCATGATGTTCCAAAATAAAACACGCGTCTCCATGAAGCATACATATCATCTATCTATATAAGCAAAAGAATAAATCAATGTGTATTGGTTCAGAATATGGAATTTTATAAATAGGGTACTGCTTTCAAGGAATGAGGATTTCACCGAATACAAATTAAAAGCAAACATTTACCTGAGGAAGAATCCCACCAATCAAACCTGAACAAAGAGCAGTAACTGCTCCAATTGTAATTACATAGCTGCAATTGATAAGAGAGGATGTGGTATTGAAAACAGATTTTTTAACTGAAATGCCCATAAATCAACTAAGACTTGAAACACCACAATTTAAACCTAAAATGTATTCCTTACACTGCCCATTCCATCCCATAGCTAGCAAAAGCAGAGGAGATTGGAGTATCTTGATCAAGCAAATAGTATGGCACCAAGCCAACAATAACAGCAGATACAAGCATATACAAGATGCAACATAAAGACAATGCAAGCCCTATACCAAATGGCAAATCTTGCTGAGGATTCTTCACCTGTCATGATGATTTAGAACATCTCAGGTTAGGAATGCAAAAAATTAAATTAAATCACAACACTTGTGTGGTGAAAGCTCAAACTGAATACGTAATAATTACAATGCCCAATATCACTTATAAAGGTCCCGTACAGCACAAAAGTATACTCAACCATGTCGTCCACTTTTGGCCTCCACTCCTCCCATGCAGCACAAATGTATATATGACACAATTGCTCCTCCTTTAACAGCAATTTTGCTACAATCTTTTTATTTCTATTTTGCAATTTTTCAATTGCAATGTTTATAACTCTCTGTAGAATCTGGAGATTTAAATCACAAGCAAGATGCCTTCTCGTTTTTTTATTTTTTACTTAAACTGTAGGTTCCATTTGACTTAAGATGAATGTGATAAATACAAAAACCAAACATGATAACACTTCTCAAAAGATTTATTATACTCGTTACCTAAATTGTTCAGAGAGGAAATGAACAACTATCATCATTGAACTGTGTATTTTTTAACCAATCTACTCGATTGTTTTAATGGAATAATGGCAAGCATCAATGAATTCTAAAGGGTTATGCCAAAAGTTGGACTCTTGAAAAGATTCCCTTCATCCATGCACTTCTAGAGAATGACATCTACAAAATCGTAACAAAATTCTCCCTGATCAAGATTAAATTATGTTACCAAAAGAGTATAACAACTAATTAATCAAAATACCAGACACAAATAAGCACAACCAATTAAAACTAGTGATGATGAAATTAAACTACACCAAGTTTGGAGATATGCCTCGAGCAATAGCTGCACTACCAAGTGTATATTCAAGTATCAGACCCCAACCAATCAGCCAAGCAACACTGCAAACAGAAACATAGCACCGAATCATTGACTGAAATGCATATCAGAAATAAATATTCATGTCAATCTTAAATAACTAAAAAGGAAGTCATTCACCACTGCACCTAGAAACATGAATCAATTGCTCATAGTCAAATACAAGACATACAGATGTGTGATTTATCTGCAGAAATTGCAGAACCAAATCCACCAAGCTTCCAAGCACCACTTAAAGTAATGAGGACACTCTGCAATGGGAAATACATTTCCTGCAACAGAAGAATAACTAAAAAATAAACATATGAGAACATGGCAGATAGTAAAATTATGCCCAGACAGGCATGGATCTAAGGAATTTTTTCGTCTTATATTTGTCTTATAATTTTTTCTAAAGATTGTCCTATGTACAGGTCTAAACTGCATAACAGAGAAATGCATAAATATCAAAGTAACCTTTATCTCATTGAGAAGAAAAACTAAGTTAAAGGAACAAGTTTCAAATGGCCAACAATACAAGAACCAAACTTGGTTAACGTTCTTCACAAATATAAAACTTGGAGTTAGTCAAGGTTGCTGCTGAGCATCCAGATACCCAGCATCAAGAAACACTTTCTCTCTGATAGCCAACTCTATGTCGTCATCAACCATCATCTTAACCAGCTGCCGGAACCCAACTTGATACTCAAAATGATTAAAATGTGTTATTATATTGAAAATGGTAATTTCCTGCAACATAGGTTTTTCTTTTCTTTTCTTTTTTTGTTTTTAACAGAATCTCATAAATTAAGATTAAAATCCACCACATCGCAATAACAGAAAAAAAATTCACGGAAGTTAGTTAATATTAAGCTTTTGGCACAATACAACTGAACATAAGCATTAGGAATGAGATGGAACAAGATTCCAAATGGTGCAAGTGCAACCCCGTAGATTGGACAGTACCACTCCAACTCATCAAACTCTTCTTCTAAGTTCAAATATCAAAGTAACCATCTAAGAAATTTACAAATTTACTGACTGGTGCTGCGAAGGAGTTCTGTGCCTGTAAGGCCAAAGTTGATGGAAAAATGCTATTATTAATCACGAGAACCAAAAATAACATGAATTTCCATTCTATTTACTGAATAGAATTATGAATCATGTTCCAACGGTTTGTGACACAAATCAGTTGCTCAAAAATGACATGCATTTTCGTACCTTAGTAGTGGATAGGTTAGTAGGTGGTGCTTGTAATCACACCACAAGATAGTTGCTTATCAGGAGCCGATGTCAGAAAATCTATGTGCCACAGCCAGGAACCTTCCTAGTCCGTGTTGGATTTTTATGTCTCCCCTCTAACTGTGGATGAGTCAGATGCTCTGTCGGCTGAGAAGGTTGCTCAGTTCCTAGTGTATGGCTAAGGGCCTCATCCAATCATATATGACTGGTACCCTCCATCTCAGCCTGATACTGAGGTCTCGCCTTCTTCCTCCTAACATACCGCATCGGAGAGGGCACTTGTGGACTACTCGGTTGTAAAGTGGGAGCAACCAACTGGATATCATCTACTGGTGTAACTGACTGGACGAAAAGTGGTGGCGACCAGTCGTCAGGCTCAGTGATCACTTGATACTCATCAATGCTAGGGAGGTCACTTAGTAAACCGGAGGATGCTATCGGCATATCTGATGTCGTTGAGGCCACTCCGGCATAAGTGAAAGGCCTATCTCCGGCTGAGGCGGAAGAGTCGGGTAAGATAGAGAGTCCAACTTTAGATGAGATAGACTGCCCTACTCCAGCTGAGCTAGATGGTCCAGATCCCTCTGATCTGGACCTCCTATCATCCTCTCGGATTCGATGCTCCTCATTCAATGCTGCAAAAGTCCTATGGCCAACTATCCTCAACATCGTCACTAAACGATATACGTCATTCATATTACTGTAATTGAAGAGATCTACTGCAACTTGTGTGGCCATGACTGCAGTTTACACCTGAAAATATAATTAAACCATATTAGAACTATAACCCATTCTAATTAAGCAATAAATCACAGTCTCTTTGATTCAAATAGTACTTACCAATATTTCCCTAGTCGCAGCCATCGGCTGGGGCCCAATGGGAGGCACTTCACGAGGAGGCCCAATAGGATGCCTCATAATAGCCTCATACCATTACAAATACGGGTCACTGCGATCCATTCGACCAATAAAAGGGTCAGCAGTGACTACCCGAGCATGCCGATCATTCCACGCAGCAATGTGATCGACATGCTGGAAGACCCAGTCTGTACCTGCCCTACCTCGTCGGTTAATGGAATGTAAATTCTGAAATGTGTCACATGTGATCGGTTCCTACTGGACCATCCCAAATTGCCGCAACACACGATCAGGTAAGTGCATCTCGACGATATCATAAAAAATCAATGGGGATCTCGTCCGCCATATCTCTCGGTCATGCGCTGGGATAGGTAGGTCTGCTGGGTATGGTTGCCATGTCATCTGGGAGTCCACCATTAAGTCTAGCTGGTCTCTGTACTCAAGTAGAGTACGTGGACATGTCAACGTAAGACTCGTCCGCCATTTGTTTAAAGTGTAGTTACATATAGATTAATGTATTATGAAAATCAATAGTAACTTTGCTAACATAGGAAATGAAGCAACATTTAATGTTCTAATACCTGCAACCATATGGGTCTGGCGGCCGAACAAGTGGTAATGCACCAGCTGCTACAGGTGCTATAGGTGGTGCATCGAGTGGATGTGCCACATCAGGAGCATCCGGATAAGGTGCATGAGGAGCCTCAGGCTGAGGTGCATCGACTCATCGACCTCGACGTCGTACAAATGGCCGAAGTAATGAGAACCTCTCCCATGCCCATATCTGTAAGATGACTAATGGCCCAGCTATCTCCTTCGCTCGAGTTTACGATGCCCTACACATCTCCTGGTATAGACACGCCAAAGCTACTCCTCCCCAGCTATACTGGCCAACATGGTCCAAGTCGCTGACTAATGGTAAAAACATCATTGGAATCCTGTTGTCGGACTTATTTGGGAACAAGCATCCTCCAATCAACATAAATAGGGTCGCACGGGCATGGCGGCGCACTAACTCGTCATCTGCATCAACTGGGAAGTGTCCAAAGTGCTGCAACAACCAACTAATCCTAATGGCATCTCTTTTGATAGCACTAGCAGGTGGGGCCACGCCTAGATGGCCCTGTACAATGTCAATCCAGCCATGCGTACTATGGATCTCATCGATGCCAGTAACTGTCATCCCATCTATTATCAACCCAGTGATGGCACTAATGTCCTCTAATGTGATGGTGCACTCCCCGATCGGCATATGAAAAGTATGGGTCTCCACTCTCCATCTCTCCACAAGTGCAGTGATTAATGGCCCGTACAACATAAAGCACCCGATGTGATAAAACCTGTAGACGCCTGCCCTAACAATGTAATCTACAACTCGGGCATTTCTGGGTGGCTCTGTGAGGTCTCTCATTAGGTGCAGGCCAGTATGAAGATCAAAAACTGCCAATTCCTAAACAATGCAAATTTAGTAGAAATTAAGTAATAGTTACCAATTATAAATTAAACATATAAATCAACTATTATAACTCATAACATACCACACTGTCCCATATGTTTGTAGATTTGTCTTAACTGTGACCCTAGCACTGACGTATCATGCGGTCCTGGCGATAACAAAGGAGACTGTTGAGCACCCGGGAAATCCAGGACCTATATAGAAAACGAAATAATTAATAATCATTCACTGACTTATTTGTTAATTAATTGAATAGTGAGAAAGCAATTGAAAGGCGTATAACTTACCAAACAAAGCATCCAATGGTCTTCAAAATAAATAACTACGCAACTAAAAACAGCACATATACATAACAAAGCAACTAGAACTCTTCGAGATAGAAATAACTAAGCAACTAAAACTCTTACGATCACATAACAAAACAATTACAAGTCTTACAAATTACATGAAAAAGCCATTAAAAGTCTTACGAAATTAAAGAACAAAGCACCACTACAAAACCTAGTAATCAAAAAATGAACTAGGTGGTACGTTTCCAAGGCAACTCCTCCTAGTGTGACCCTCTTCACAACAAATACCATACTATAGCTTAGTCGAACTTTCGCTCCTGTCCATCTCATTTCTAATACGAGTTGACATTAGCATTCCTTTCTGTCGCTTCAATTGTTGATTAGGGAAGAAAGTTGGGACATTTGGCACTTCCCAATATTTAGGATCATGTAAAGGCTGGAATCGAGGAGTGTACGTGCTAACATAGGCATCGCCGTTGTACTCCAGTGAAATCATGGGCATCCAGTCATAACGTCGTTCCTCACAAACTGTAATGACATGCGAACAGAGGATACGATAATTGATCCATTTACCACACGTGCAGCTTTGATCTTTCAGACAAATCACTTGTACATGACCACCCCCATTTACACGGTGCCCGGTAGCTACCTCGTATACACCATCAATATGATTAAAATGAACAATTCGGTATCCTCGAGCACGTTCCTGATATTTACCAATCAAGTCTAACATTTGTGGCGGATGTCGAACCCCAACCATTTGACCAGCCACTAAGACTTCATTCCGATTACTAAAGTACGTCATGACTTTGTAAAATGTAAACTGAGCACATGCTGTAATAGGTAATGATCTAGCACCTCGCATGACATTGTTAAAACATTCTGAAATATTTGTTATTGCATTTCCATACCTATGGCCTTCGTCATGACACATTATCCACTTTTCCTTGGGAATCTCGTCTAAATACTTCCACGCATCATAATTTAATTTTTTAATTGTTTTCATTATTGAATCAAACTTCCGAATTTGCAGCGTTTTTCCTACATGAGACATCAGCTTATTTAAATGAGGGCCTAGAAATATTAGCTTCCACGTGCCTCAAACAATATCTATGGATGGCATTAGAGGGTGCCCAACCAAACGTAGGTGTGTCAATGGCATTGGTAATGTCATTGTGTCAATCAGAAATCAAACAAAGGCCCTATCTAGTTGGGACTACATGTCTCCTCAAGTTCCGAAGGAACCAATACCAACTATCTGACGTCTCCCCATCAACAATTGCAAAGGCCAGTGGAAGAATCTGTAGGTTAGCATCACTTCCCATGGAAATAAGCAACTTCCCCTTATACTTCCCATACAAGTGAGTACCATTTATTGTTATGACCGGCCGGCAAAATTGGAACCCATCGATACAGGGTTTGAATGCCCAAAAAACATACTGTAGAATGGCAGTACCTGCAACCGATCCAGGATGGTAGCAGTACACCACAATACTTCTAGGATTGTATGTTTGCACTGCATGGAGAAATACTGGTAGCTTACTATACGATTTGTCCCAGTCACCAAAAATACTGGTGATGGCTTTCTGTTTCGCAGCCCATGCCTTGTTATACGATATAACGTATTGAAATTGATTTTTCACTACCAAAGCCAAAAAACCAGCTGAAACATATGGATTCTTCTTCACTAACTCCTCTACATGTGTTGCAACATAACTGGCATCTAACTGGGAGTGATCTTGATTTATTCGAGCATAAACACAACTATGAGGGCCCTCATACCTAGTGATCTAAAACTGGCCATGTCGTCTTAGTTTAGTGGCCCTTAATCGCCAAATACAAGGTGTCTCTCCATATGTCTTGCACCAAATAGCCCACTTCCGGGTTTCTGACTCAACTGTCTGAAATTAAGTATTTGTTCTAACTAAATACGTCTTTAGTCCATTAACCAATTCAGTTTTGTCCTTGAAGATAACTTCAACACGAGGCTCATCTGTCTTAGGGTCCTAATTTAGGTATTGAAACCTAGAAGTGGAGGCTGCAGTGCTTGGCTCAGTCAATGTTGTGAACATTTGGGAGGCAGGTTGATGAAAGTTATGCTCACATTCTTCGACCCCCTCATTAGCATTAAGCATAACATTTGCAGCATCATCGTCATTACCATCGAGGCCAACATTGTTATCATCATCTAACCTTAAGAATGAGTCTTCTTCTTCCATCATAGCTTTCATGCTCAGAGGCATATATGATGCGGCAATATCCTTCTACTCATCGCATTCAGCTAGTTCTCAAACTGCTCCCCATTCCGGGAACTCTGCATGCAAGGGACTGCGAGGCAATTGGAAATCATAAGAATTGGATGCATACTCTCCCTCAGAGTTAATGATAGGTGTTAGATGCAAATTAGCACGCATTGGTGCAGGTGGAGGAGACACAACTGAGAATACTTGATAGTCTAAGTACAAGTCAGCGTGCATCCATTTCAACTGAGCTATGACATCCATCATTCCCCTAACCCCATTGTCATTTTTCACCCGAAATGCCCTGTAGCGAGCTACAGTTCCAACAATCACTGGATATCGATATGTAATATTAATCTTCACCTGAGCCTCTTCTACACCCAATGTGTTACATAATTCGGTTACTAGATGTTTGTAAGTTAGCTTAGTAGTAACCCGAATGCTCTCCTCATACTCCCGATCATAGGACAAGCCTTCATCAGTCGAAGTTACATTGCCACCCCAAAAGCAAAATACGGTGACATATTGTTTTGACATGGTACCTTCTGTTACGGAAATTACGAAGTCAAGGTTAAGATAAATGAAATCATGGCCATACATATTTTACTTGCAACAATAAGAGGTTAACATTACAACTTAATATTAGAGATTCTAGTTAGATTCAAATTAGATAATTAATTTTAGTAATTGTAATTAGATTCAAATTATTTAGAATTATTTCAAGTACATAATTTAAACAAAAATATAACATTAATATTA
>JAVXUM010000021.1:5785046-5795677 GCA_035590655.1 Pouteria glomerata | reverse complement strand
TGCATATCAGAAATAAATATTCATGTCAATCTTAAATAACTAAAAAGGAAGTCATTCACCACTGCACCTAGAAACATAAATCAATTGCTCATAGTCAAATACAAGACATACAGATGTATGAGTATAAGACTAACTCAGCATAAAAGTTAATGGAAAATGATTAATGATCAAACAAGATTTAGTGTACCCTTCTCCAACACATATGTAAGTGTAGTGATAGGCACTCCCAGCAGACGGACAACGGCATGCAAGCTCTGCGTAACAAAATGCAGAAAGCGCAGCTGCTATTCCACCTATTAGGAATGAGATAATGATACCAGGTCCTGTCTGCTCTCTGGCAACTGTTCCAACTAGTATATAGACTCCAGCTCCAATGGTTGATCCAACTCCTAATAAACAGTCGCGTAAGTTCAACTAAAATCAGCTAGCATAAAACTCAATAACCCATACAAACAAATAAAAAAATGGAAGCCAACTACCAAGGTGAGAATGAGCACCAAAGCAAATTGAAAGTACTGCAAATTGAATTTGCTGTTATTTACAGATATAAAGAGGAAGGGAACATGCCAAAGAAAGGGCAGCTGACAATGAAATAAGTATCAAAATTTTAAGCATCTTACCCTCAATATGGCTTTGTCGGGAAATAGAAATTTCAAATAGAGAATATTGCAAATATATCTTTAACTCTTTTTTTCACCTTTCTTCCTTTTATCTTTGGTAACAAGGTAGAGACAGAAATAATAATCTCGGGTATGTAAAACATTTACAAGGTGGTGATGTAGGAGGTCTACCATCAAGTTCATGAGATGATTCTATGCTTTTGAGTGGAAATTCAAGTGTACTACGAAAATGAACGATGCATTAAGGCATGATTATTGAAACACAATGAAAATTTACGGACGAAAGAAGCTAATCAAGAAGGGGCACATAAATTTCCATGGAGTTGTTAGTTCTAAAATCTCTAGTTTGCCAAATACACTTAACACCTCTGAAGATGCGTAGCCATTGTTGACAACTTTGGAAAAGTGTGTGGATTCGGTGGCATGTAGTCCAGTTCCCAAGATTGAAGATGGATTAAAGGATGAAATAGGAATAGAATATTGCGTTGTGTAACGCACTTTACACATTATGTCATATTTGTTTGCTTGTGGAAGTAATTGTAACATTTATGAAACTTCTGATATCCGCACACTTGAAAAGCATGTGCACATCACATAAGCACGTAGAGTTATGGGTCACTGGGTTTTACAAACTCAATCCTAACAAATAATGCATGCTAAAATGCACCTGCGGTGGCTTTGAATTATCAGAAAGAGAATTATGTAGAAGGAGAAGAGAAGAAGACTTTGGGATTACCAATGGCAACAAGGTCAAAAGCAGAGAGTTTCTTTGCCAATTGCTGATTATCACGCTCGGAATCGACTCTTTTTCTCCTAATCAAACATCCAAATCTCCTTGAACATTGTCCACCACCGCTCGACATGTCAGCAATCACCCTTATTAATATCTTTCCTTTCCTTTCTGGCTATTTCAATTGAAATATACATACATATATATTTGCGAACGCTTTAAAGGGAGATAATCTATCCGTTTTACCTTGAATTTGCCAGGAAAATTTGAAAATGAGGGTAGCGGACAGATAATTGGAATGCTTTGAACTTGCCTCTGATTACGGGAAAGAACAACCAGACAGAGCAGAATGATTAAACTGCCCGATCTGCCCGCGAAGCCTAACAATGGTTTTTATTTATTTATTTATTAGGTGAATTATCCATCCTGACCCCCCTGTGGTTGACTCAAATGTGAAACAGCTCCCCTAAGTTAATGTCAATTGTATTGACTGCCCGCCAGTCTTTGTTGGCTCAAAGGAAGTTAAATCACCCCCTTAACAAAATTTATAGTTCTAGTCGATACATGAAAACTCATTTACTAAATTGTCCTCAGTTTTTACTATTTTTAAATTTTTAAAAATTATGTAAACATAAAAATGTACTTTTTAAGTTTTTATTTTTTATTTTTTTGTAACCACAACCATTATCAGTAATAGCCATCATTCGCCGTCGATCATCACTTGACCACCTCATCCATCGCTTGCCACCACCTACCTTCTGTCACCGCCAATTATTGTTGGCCGCCACCACCTCCAACCATTACTAACGTTGACCACAACCACCCACATTCGACCAACCCCACCGCCCAATATCACCATTAGTCGTTCACCTCCAACCATCCTTGATCGGTCATTACTTACCTCCAACTACTATCGGCCACCACTCACTTCCACCCACTACTGCCCACAATGGTGAATCCAGTATTTTATTACACTAGAGTTAGTCTAGTGTAATACTGATATAAAAATAAAGACAAATTTTGCAAATTTTTTAAAGTATTGGAACAATCTATTTTGAAAAATATATTTTATAAGGTAAAATTATAAAAATACCCAAACAATTATAATATTCTTTATATAAATTTTATTTTTAGTGGGGTCAATATATCTCCTTACCACTGCTTACATCTACCCTTGATTGCCCATCACTTTGGGTAGGATGACTAACAATATTGATATTATTTTATAAATTGTACGAAGATATATCAATTCTAAGAAGATATTCTTCACTTTGAGAGAGTTTGTACATAGTTTCGAAGTTGGATCCCTATTTGGTGGTACATTCAAGTAAGGACAATACATGATACTTGGATGATAAGGTTGAAAATTATATACAATAAGAGGTCATTAGGAATTTATTTAAAAAAAAAATATGGACAAGTCTTAAGGGATATTTAAAATTTTTATTAAAATTATATTAAATATCTAAAAATTTTCTCAGAAATAAGTGGACAAATATCCACTCTAACCCCACAACCCCTCTTTGCATGAAAGCGCCCCTATATATTTCAAGTGAGATACTCATCTCCTACATGATTCATATCAAACTCCTGAATTGGGGGTCTCTAAAATTGAATTACAAGTTTAGGAATTAAAAATATATTTTCAACTTTTAGAAGTTTATTTAATGATCAATGTTAAAACATTTTCATCAATTGGATGAAGTTCATAAAAATTAAAAAATTGTAAATAGGACTTCAACTTATATCCCTCTTAAAGCTGTATTATTTTATTATTTTTAAACATATATAACAAATTATAAATAATATATTATACTTAGTAATGTTAATTTAGTCCAATTGATTGACCACTCAAATTATAAGTCGAACTAGATCATTCATATTGTTTAATTTATTTACCCGCAACCTAATTATTAGTTAACTTCAAAAAAATAAAAATAAAAAAAATAACAAATTTGATTCAATTTAACAATTTCATTAATTTAATTACACACCCCTACCATTTATCCCCCGCTCCAAATGTTCCAATAAAGTAATTGTCACGCCCCGAATTCGAGGACTCAAGGAGTGAGTGATAAACATGCATATTATGGATAACCTGGTCATAATATCAGAGTATACACGACGATCACGCAATGGGGCTCACAAGCTACAACATTGGAAACCTGTTAAACAATAACAATGGATACTACGTGGACTACATAAACGAGACCATAATGATACAATCTCATCATATGAATAAAAAAGATAAACTAATTACTATTATATTAATTTTACATCACTAGACCTTTTAGGTCACCTTTAATCTCCCTGCATGGGTCTTGCATTGACATCTGTAGGGACGTGAGTACGGATAGCATGTGCTCACGCTACTCCACACTAATATATATATGATGCAAGATAATGCACACTTAAAGCATATGACACATAACTGAGGCAATGATTTAAGAAATTTATAATGCACAAAATATCCATATTATACAACCATCCATTTTCAACAATTATCAACATCTCATAAATTTGTAGATGTGTATATTTATGTCACAATTTAATAGTCTTTTCATTTCACAACAATCTTGCACACAATTATCGGGGAGTGGGCACATAACTAAACGTGCTTTAGGGTCGCAACCCAGGGCGACGATATGCCATAGGTGCTCCAAACATGTTGTGGGCTACTAATCCACTGGCATAAAAACCAAACCCTGCACAGGTTCCGGGACTTTCAACCCGGTGTATCTTAAGACCCTATGTGACGATCTCATATCGGTTGGGTAGGAGAACGAACTACGCCTTATAAGGGTGGGGATCTGTTACAACCCGGGACCTAATACCGCTAGCACGATATTGTCCGTTTTCGGGATCCACGCTCACGTGGACGGCACACAGCACCTGGGGACCGCAGCCACCTGACCCGTCACGGTTTTGTTTCTGGCAAGGCGACCCGGCGCCCCCCAAAAGGTCTCGCTAGAGTTGGGGTCCCACAGGCCACCCCCTCATCCCGATATTATCCGCTTTGGGCTCACTCGGCCCCTCACGATTTTGTCCCATTCGGAGCGCTCTCCACTCCTCAGGAAAGGCCTCGCACTAGGGAGAGGTTTTCCCACCCTTATTAGGCGTGGTTCGTTCTCCTCCCCAACCGATGTGGAATCGTTACAATCCACCCTCCTTTAGGGCCCAGCGTCCTCGCTGGCACACCAACTCGGCACCGGCTCTGATACCACTGTAAGAGCCCGGGACCCACACCGGCTCTGATACCACTATAGCAGCCCGGGACCCATACCGCTAGCACGATATTGTCCGCTTCCGGGATCCACGTTCACGTGGACGGCACACAACACCCAGGCGCAGCAGCCACCCGACCCGTCACGGTTTTGGTTTGGCGAGGGCAACTCCTGTGCCCCCCCAAAACACGTCGCACTAGGGAGAGGTATCCCCACCCTTATAAGGCGTGGTTCGTTCTCTTCCCCAACCGATGTGGAATTGTTACAATAAGAATTACCCTACGCATGACTTGGAGTTGGCCGCGGTGGTTTTTGCGTTGAAGACATGGCGGCATTATTTGTATGGTGAGCAGTTTAATGTATATTCAGATCACAAGAGTTTGAAGTATTTATTCACTCAACGTGATTTGAATATGAGACAGATGAGATGGATAGAGTACCTGCAGGATTATGATTTTAGTCTTCATTATCATCCAAGGAAGGTTAATGTGGTGGCTGATGCTTTGAGCAGAAAGTCACAGAATTTGGCGGCAGCAATGACTCATTCTCAGTGGCGTCTCCAGGAAGACGTTGGTGAGTTTGAATTTTGGTGGGAAGATAACGACGAAGATGGCACAACGAACTCTAGTGTAAATTGTTTACAAGTGGTGCCGATATTAATGACAAGAGTGATTGAAGCCCAACAGAGGGACCAGTATTGTCAAAACATGAAATATTATCTATCTTCAGGACAGGAAGTAAAGGGTTGGAGTCTATCCACAGAATGATATTTGAAGTTGAGAAATAAGATTTTTGTGCCTAATGTGGATGGAATTCGAGAAAAAGTACTCCGGGAGTTTCATCATTCCAGATTTGTTGTGCATCTCGGAGGGACTAAGATGTATAAGGACTTGGGACGACAACATTGGTGGAGCGGTATGAAGAAAGATGTAGCGAAATTTGTGTCTCGTTGCCTGACCTATCAGCAGGTGAAGGCCGAGCACCAGAGGCTGGCTGAGTTGTTACAGCCATTACCCATGGCACAGTGGAAGTGGGATCACGTAACTATGGACTTTGTGACAGGATTGTCGAGAACTAGGAGACAGCATAATGCTATTTGGGTAATTGTGGACCGATTGACAAAGTCGGCCTATTTTCTACCCGTGAGGAATAAGGATTCTATGGAGGAGCGGTGTTAGCTTTATGTTCAGGAGATTATTAGGTTGCATGGCACACCGCTATCGATTGTGTTGGACTGGGATCTGGTGTTCACGGCTCACTTTTGACAAAGTTTACAAGAGGCACTTGGGACTCAGTTATGTTTCAGTACGACATTTCATCTGCAGACAGATGGGCAATCTGAGTGGACGATTCAGATTTTAGAGGACATGTTGAGATCCTGTCTGCTGACGTTAGGAGATAATTGGGAGAGCCATTTACCATTGGTAGAATTTGTATACAATAATAGTTATCAAGCAAGTATTGGTATGGCTCCGTATGAAGCTTTGTATGGACGACCTTGCAGATCTCCGTTGTGCTAGGCAAAAGCAGGAGAACCTGTGACGTTGGTCCTGACTTGGTGAGACAGGCATCAGAGAAAATTCAAGTCATCTAACAGAGGCTTTTGACGGCTCAGAGTAGACAGAAAAGTTACGCAGATAAACGGAGGCGGCCGTTGGAGTTTCAGGTCGGTGACTTTGTATTTTTGCGAATTTCACCAAGGCAAGGTGTGGTACATTTCGAGAAATATAGAAAGTTTTCTCCACGATATATTGGACCCTTTGAGATCGTTGCTAGAATTGGTAAGGTGGCGTATCGGTTAGTACTTCCTCCACAATTAGCTCGGGTTCATAATGTATTCCACGTTTTCATGCTCCAGAAGTATATACCGGACCCTTCTCATGTCGTTAGTTGGGAAGAATTGGACATTGAGGAGGACATGACGATAGAGAATCTGCCAGTTCGAATTCAGGCCAGGCGTGAACAGGTTTTGCGTGGCAAGACCATCCCATTGGTTCATGTGTTGTGGCGACACCGTAGAGTTGAGGAGTCCACATGGGAGCATGAGTCGATTATGAGAATGAGACACCCATCTTTGTTTGAGGATTGATATGTGTATTGTGAATTTCGATGATGAAATTCTTATAAGGGTGGGAGTATGTAACACCCAGTATTTTAATTTGGCATATTTTGTATTATTTTGAGTAAATGAAATATTCAAATTGAGTATAAATGGATTATTATATTTTTCTTGGGCTGAGTTAGCTCGGAGTGAGATTGGGTTAGACAAAGTAGGCCAAGGGCCTGGGTGTCTTTCTTTCCTTCCTTCATTCATTTTCTTTTCTTTTCCTTGGTTTTCTTTCTTTCCTTTTCGTTTTTCTGCTAAACCAGAGAAAGAGAGAGAGAGAAAGGAGAAGAGAGAGAAAAGAGGAGAGAGAGAGTTTTAGGGTAAACAAATAATCGATCCAGGGAGATCTTAATGCAGTGATCGTCGTAGTGCGGTCTGTTTCGCGAGATTCGAAGCGAGGTGGGAGAAATCTAAGCTTGAAGGTTGAAGAGCAAAATAGTTTTCTTCAATTTTCTTCATTTCTCTTCAAATTCGAGGTAGGTGGGACTTAGATTCGAGTTCTAGACATCGTAGGGATCGTTTTGATATATATATATATATGCATGTTTTGGTGAAATATGGAAAAAGTTGTATATATATGTACATATATGTCTGTGTGTACATATATATGCATAAATGTTGATAAATCTCACATGTTTTTGAGTGATCTTTGAAATTGAAGTTATAGAAACGTGATATGAAAGTATTTGAGTGTTTTGATTGAGTTTTGGGGTTGAATCGGGGTTTGGATTGGATGGAATGGAGAGTGGACCAAAGTTGGAAGGAACCAATGGAGGTTCCAGGCGTCGGGCATCCAGACGGTCATTTCGAGCATCTGGACAGTCAGATGGAGCATTCGGATGGCCGAGAGTTATTTTGTACCATTTTGCTTCTTTTTGTCTCTATATGCTTATTTTGGTCCCGGAACTCGATTATTGTTGATTTTAATGTATAAAATGGATTTCGAAACCTCCGAGGGATAGATATGAATATGTTTTCATATTGAAAAATGTTTAGATTCTATGACTGAGCAAATCATGTGCATTGGGATTTGGGCTGGTTTAATCCGGTGGAAATTATGTGTATGGATTGGCCGAGAGTGCCATAGATTGTGACGTGCTGAGGCACGATTGTTATATATTAAAGTTGAGAAATTGAATTGTAATAACACCGGATGATCCCCAGAAATTATAAACATGGCTAAAGCTTAGTCATATAGAGTTAGGACGTTAATATAGGGTTTATGGATTGGATATTTTTCCGGACTGCAGCCGGTTGCCTGCTTGAGATAGCGGATGCCAACCTGAGATAGGTGGATGCCTGACTAGAGGTCTAACTCAGTTCTCTAGCGGAAGGGCCAAGGGGTGTAACTCGGAGCCCCTGAGTCTTTCACCTGTGAGGGTGTAACTCGGTTCCCTACAGGAATATATATATATATGTATATGCGTTTGCCGTGAGCGCTAAAACGGTGTGTTTGGTGGCCGCGCGTGTCTTGGCTAAAATCCTTGCTAAGTGTCACCCATCCCAGGATAAGGTTGGGGGTAGATAGAGAAGCAGGATGCATGACCATAACATTTCATTTTATAGCTTTGTATGAGATATGCATATTTATATTATGATGTTGTATATATATAATGTGTTATATATGCACACTGGTGCACACTGGCACTGTCTAACCTACTGAACTAGTTAGCTCACCCCATCATTATTGCAGGTAATACAGAGAGGCAAGGTAGTAAGCATCCCGAATTGAATTGACTGCTGGATGAACCTAGAGATTTTTTTATGTGGATGAGACTATTGTATCTTATTTGTGCGACTCGGATTGTGGGTCCCATTGATATTGATGATGTATGTTGTATATTTATTTAATATGGGAATTCGGGACGAACGTAGTGCTCTGATGGATGTTATTATATTATGATTTGACCTTGATATAGGTTTTATTAGTTTTTATTGGTCCCTATTTTCCCATACCGTCCGTCCCGGACAATTTATGTTAGGGGCGTGACAATGGTGAAGAGGTTAGAACTTGACGGTGATTTAGCATCCTAACGCTATTTGGTATCCCAATAACAAAAATGCCGTCCGGCCAACCTCATATGACCTCAACTGAATGTGTTTGAAGTTGTATAAATTTATCTAAATTTATAAAAATTAATGTCTCATGTTTTATACAATAAGTAAAGATTTTAAATTTTACAATCTTATAATTCATGTTTGCAGAGATTCATAAAATTTTGTATTTTTTTTTTTTTTTTTTTTGTAACACCAAATAGTGCCTATATATCAGATAGATGAGTCAAATTCCAATTGTAAGAGTATCAACAGTCCTACTGGGTGAAAAATAAGCTGAACATAAAAGTAAAGTGTCATTTGGTATACCTATTTTGAATTAATTTTCTATTTTTTATTTTTGAAAAAAAAAATCTCAAATTGGTGATTGTGTTTTCAAATTCTATTTTAAAAAACAGAAAATGAGTTTATACATGATATGTAAAGTAGTAAAAAAAAATCTTTTTGAGCGTTTTAACCAAAATAAGGAAAATCTCAAAACACAAAAGATAGAAAATGTCAAACCAAATATGTTTTTTGCTTTTCGTGTTTTGAGATTTTCAAAATATAAAGCACATAAAATAGAAAATAAAAAATAAAAAAATAAAAATTCAAATTAGACATCTCTTAAATAATTAGCATATTAAATTATATAGGGTTATGAAAAAAGACTTTATTGAGTTTGAGAGTTAGCTCAAATATAAATTCATGTTGATACCAAATAAGGTGAGTAATTAAGATAACCCATAGTTAAATTTAAATCAGTCCTAAATTAATTCATACTAATCTAAATAACCATGAATTAAGAATTAAATCATAATTTAAAGAAATTAAATTTTATGAGTATTACATGAGGAGCTCCCACTAAAGCACAGTAAAGTATATCTATCTCGTATTGACTAGATAGTATGAAATGATGCGCCATATATAAAATCATGCAGATTTTGAATTTTATCACAATTTCAAGGTTAAACATGTTTGGATGAAAATAATATTAGAATAAGTGACATCTTAAGAAGTTCTTATACTGTACCTAACCAAGTTCAAAGTGGATAACATTATACAGTGGGTTTGTGATCAATGGTATTAATAGAAATAATGAAGATATAATATTTTAAGATAAAATAATGTATATAATTTTCAATTGATTATACATGGTTGTTGTAATTTTCACAAATTTTAAATTAATCCTTGTAATTTCTATTAAAGTATTAAACCATTTAATGGGTATATAAAATGCATTTTTTAAACTTGGTAAACTGATTAATGAAAGCAACTGGTTGTTTATTAACAATTTATATAATAAAATAAGAAGGTTTTAAAAAATATCTCTCTCACAAATTAAAATTCAAGGTTAAGATTGAGTTTTATTGTTTAGCGACTAGCTGAGAACTTTTACATTCACAAAACCTTTGTTTCTTTATCCTACATCGATAAAACATAACAATTTCATTTTTCTTCTTACCTATAAAAGTATTAGAATTGTGACATATTATTTTAATAAATAATAAATATAAAAAATTCATGGTTCTAAAAAAGATCCACTTTTTTGGGATTTGAAAAAAAGTTCACAAACTTAAACGTTCTATAAGGGTACTCGCTTACTTAAAAATTTAATATGATTGTTAAATTTATATACTTTAATTACATTAGTAATTAAATTAAAAATAAAATTAAACGATGTAGTGGAACTAAAAAAAACATAAGTAAAAAAAAGTTTAAATAATAATTAGGTTATTTTTCTTATCACAACAACTCTTACTATTTTTTAAATTTAATTCTAAATTCTAATTTTAAATTTAAATTAGTCGGATTTCCTATAGTTGTTTTATTCTATAAAGTACATATGATTAATAATAATATTTTTTTGAGTTATTTTTATAAAATCAATTAAAATTTTATTATCAAATCCTATG
>JAVXUM010000021.1:5699223-5711933 GCA_035590655.1 Pouteria glomerata | reverse complement strand
CCCCCCTCCCCCCCCCCCCCACAAAAAAAAAAAGAAAAAAAGAAAAAGGAAAAGAAAAATTTTCAAATTAGTGCAGAAGTATATATTATGAAATGAATGAGATATAGCCTATTTTACCCATAAAAGAAAAGAGAGAGCCTATTTTAGTGCTTGTAAGCAAGCACAAAAAGGAAGAACTGATGCTGGAACGGGAGAATTATGAGTGTGGAAAGAAGAAAAGAATTTGAGAACAAATTTCACCACAAAACTGAAGACTCTTTTCTGATCGGCTCAATGGTGGTGTAAATGAAGACCAAACTTGACCTTCATCATTCCTAGAACTTTGGCGAATCACACAAATCAGGCTTAGATCTGATAAAAAAAAATGCACAAACAATTGACAGAAAATTATCATAAACCGCATCCAAATACTGCAATGTCGATATTAGAAAAAACTATTAGATAGAGATACTGCACAACCAGATGATGTGACATCCTAATCCAAATATCACATACGCGTTTGGCAGCACAACTTTTAGCAGAACAGTACCAAATTTTGCTCCTTGGGTGTTTGGCAAAACACCAATTTTTGCCATTTTTCTGTTCTACTACAATAATTTTTCAACTCAAAAGTTACCAAAGTTGTTAAAAATTGTCAAAAATAGCTAAAAGTTGCTTAAAGTTACTAAAAATTGCCAAAAGTTGTCAAAAATTTTACCAAACACTAAAAAGATGTAAAAAAATTACTAAAAATTACTACTTGTTTCATTAAATACACCAAAAATTGCAACTAGCAACTTTTGGCTAAAAAACACTAAAAGTTGCTAAAAGTTTTGTATGGGACCCACATTACTTGATACCATATGTAATATTTAACTAGGTGCACGACACCAAATAAGTGTGTAGAACTCCTATCTAACAATTATTTGAATTCTAGGCCCAAAAAAACCCAAAAAAAAAAAAAAAAACACTAGATATGCTAAATAGACTACTTGAAATGGTCAACGAGAATGAAATAAAATGATTATAGATTATGAGCTGCCGATCACAAGTTAATGTCTGTATAATACAAGGATGTTCGAGAAACCTCAACTCAAATGCATGATAGCATTTCTCAAAATTGATGATTCATTCAGGTACCAAAAAATTTCAAGGTTACATTAAGCAAAAAAGAGAGCTGGAACCTACAAAAGAGAAGGGATGGAACAAGATGCGAACCTGATCTTCTTAGTAGCAGGAACTCCACATTTCGGGCATTCTCTCAATTGCTTTTTTTACCATCGCCCTTCATCGTTTGCCCTTTCTTTTTACCACCCTTTTTCTTCTTCCCTTTATTGACTGCATGGGTGCTGTTGTCCATTTCTCTAGGCACAGCTGGTTGCAACAAATGTTTCACATCCAGAACACCATTTCTGAAATAACCTTCAGTTGACTTTAGCACCTTCTCCTCAGGGTTACGCTTCTCTGCTGCTTTTTTTGTACCATTGCCAAGCTTTCCTCCAAATTGTCCAAGTATCAGACTCTGAAAGCCACAATAGTTAGTACCTCTAGTTTTGCAAGAGATAAGAAGTTAATATAGCAAAAAACAAGACAATTTAACACATTAACAACCTCCTGCAGCATTTTCTGCTCTCTTTCTTTCTGTTTCTTCGTTGTTGCCCGTGCCACGCTTAGTGGTACTCTCTGCTTCTTGGGCAGCTGTGTCGAAGGCAAATGCAGTTGATAACAAAACTTTGATAAAATAAAAAACTTAAAATAAATAAAATAAAATAAAAGGACAAGTAGTTTCCACCTTTCCACCAAAAGCAACAACCTTCCTGCTTTCCAACTCCTTCCTCTCTTTCCATGTCATATGAGAGGAGCCTGAAAATATAATAATAATAATAATAATAATAATAATAATAATAATAGTGGTGGTGGTAGTAGTAGTAGGAAACTATAAATTAACTCTTGACTGCAACTCAGAAGCAAAAGCAAACAGTTCAATACTGTCACCTTCTGGAAGAAACTATAGCTACAGGTTGCGTACATTCGAGCAAGAACTAGCAAGATCTAAGATAACTTTAAATGATAAAACAGTATAATTCTCAATTTGATTCGCCAGCCATCAGAGATGTTCACTTTAAAGCGAAATGATCTGTGCATGGGACAGCATTGACTAAATCCACACCTTAACAATAGCTTGTCCATTGTGAAAAAGGGACAGCCAAATGAAGCCTAAGAAAATTAATGACGGATTATCAGTGAAATTTCCTGTCATGCCACTGATATAGAATGCCGTAGTACTGACAAAAATATTATATACTTCCACATGGGGAAGTGGTAGCACATTGTTGATGCACAGCCAAACATGATAACCATTACTGTGGGAAATATGATTATTCTCATGCAGAAACAAGAATGAAACGTACTGATAACGCACCCAACAGACATGCTGACATGATGGTTTCAAAAAACATTGCATGTCAATACAGTAAAGAGATGAGAACAAATTTGAACATCTGATGTATGCATTGGTGACCCTCAGATCAGCTTAATTTTTATGTGAGAAATGATTTGAAGGAGCGACAGCCAGCATCATCAATATATGAGGCCTACAGTTGCGCATGGCTTAATGTCTCTACAAGGTACATAACTACATGGTCATAGTTTTCAAAGACATGGCCATCTGAACTGCAGTTCAGAAGTTCACCCTGATTAATGCATCCACAGGTCAAGACATGAGTAATGAATGGCAAAGACAATAAGCAGGACATAATTACCAGGTTAAGGAAGAGGAAGAAGGCAGAGCGAACATAAAAATCAGAGATTGAATGAGAGTTTGGAAAGGAACAAATGACAAGTCATGATAGATGGAATATTTGCATAAAATGCTATTGTTCTCTCTCTGAATCTTTAGAGTAGATCTTCCCTCGGTCATTTTGGAAAGGAACAAGTGACAAGTCACCATAGGTGGAATATTTTCATAAAATACTCTTGCTCTCTCTCTGAATCTTTAGAGTAGATCTTCCCTTGGTCATGTCAGACCCACACCAAAGATTAATCTCTCAGTTTTTGAAGCTATGGGTTGCTTTTATGTTAGAAATCAGTAACCAAAATTAGTTCCTAGATTAGTGGCTAAAATTTTGAATTTAAATTTTGAGTTACAGATAATATATTTGTATCTATCTTGCCGATTCTTTGGCTGATTTTGTTGCAGTTTGTTACTCTGCTTTCCTATATAAGGATAGCATGATTTGTAGATAAACATATGAAAGAAATATAGAATTCTTTCCAGCTTCAATTGTATCTCTTCCTCTACCAATTTTATCATTTTATGACAAGCAATAATACAAGCCGCACCAGGTTCTAGGACACCATGAAAATTGTAGCGCCTTTGTATTGTAGTTCTCATACCAATGTGAGCTTCTTTCATTCTCTACCATCTGGTTGCCATTTCATCGTAAATTCTTTTACAGACTTAACTTCTTTGGTCCTTCAATCTCTACAATGTCGTATATTTAAAACACAATAGAAGTCTGACACTTTCAAGCGATTGGTATAGATCTTCTTCACATGTGTTGTATCATATCTTTTATCATTATTCACATACAATTATGATCTGTATGGTTATCAACAACATAGCAGTACATATATATTCAAATTCTGACAACAAAACCATTGATTATATAGAGGTAAACACTGTATTGTGAAATTTTTTTACTTCCACAGATTGAATTGAATTTGAGAACTGTTGAATTTAGCTGTTCTCTAATTATTTTATATGCTTTGTGGTATTTATACTTATTTATGTCCATATAAATGTTTATGTGTTTTATAAATACAACACATTAAAACATGTAGTTTTGTTTGTAGTTGATATCAACAGATTGGCATTGCCTTGTGTGAACCACATTGTTTAACACAACGTTTTCAATTTTAAACAAAATAAATACGAATAAAAATTAGTTACCAAAAAAAAATACGAATAAAAATGAAAGGTTAACATAGTTATCAAAAATGTGATTGTACTTCCATAATTTTTTTATCTCGGCTTAAGTTTTGAGTAGGACAGCAATCAGACATTTTTCTCCAGGAAGTGGCATACAATCTGTAAAATATTAGTTATTATTTCATGGTAGATAAAAAGTTTCACATTCTTTCTTAATTTAATAAATTTGAATTTGGTTTGGAAGCAAAATTTGGAACTTCAATGTAAAATATCTATACTGTGTCTCAGGCAAATAGGGGTAAGGTTGTGTATATCTGATCCTCCCTATACCCTACAATTCAAGAGCCTCCTACACTGGGTTGCTGTTTTCATAATATATTATCGAGGAAATAAGGTGAGGCTTGGTGAAGCCCACCCACGAATTATCACACAAGTACCCTCTGACTGATAGAAATCCTTTAGGAGAAGTTTAATTAAGACACAAATACCCTCTAGCCACCAACTTTTAAAATCATAGCAATCCTTTTTAATATTTTCATATTAGATGGATTTTATGGAATTTCCACTCAAATTGCTCTTTTTTTTTTTTTTTTTTTGTATAGGAATTGACAAGAAATAAGACATATTTGAAGCGCATTAGACTTCATCCAAATGTTACAATGTAGTAATATACCAATGTACGCAAGTAACTCAATTTCATTGAAGTAAGAGATTAAGATAACTCAAGAAGTTCTCAAGTAAGACGTAAGGAAAGATAAAAATATATTTCATCTTCCATTAGAATCCCTCTAATATGAACAAGTTCCACATTCACTATGTGTGCCTACTGAGCATGCTTCACTAAAGGATCTCTATTTGTTTTAAATGTTGGTAGCTAGAGGGTATTTATGTCCTAATTAAATTCAATAGTTCTTAAATTAAACCCAATCTGTTTATATGAATATACATACAAAAAATAAATCAGAATACAAAGTTTTATCTTTATGTTACATGGCTTTGACGAAGTTTTGGGTATATGTACTTTTGTATTGATAACCCTACATATCATAATTGCATTTTAAAAAAATGAAAACAAAAACAACAACAACAAGTATAACACATTTGGAGAAGATCTACACAATTGTGTTTTGAATATTGGATACAGTAGAGATTGAAGAATCAAAGAAGCTAGCTTTGTAAAGGGATCTACCATGAAAAGGAAACCAAGTGGTAGAGAACAAAAGAAGCTCGAGTTGGTATGGAAACTACCATAAAAATGAAAGCAGACGATAGAGAGACGTGAGATTTTAGAAAACTAAATTTCTAGAATGTGGGCTTGTTATCCATTATTTAGGTCGATTTGAATTTAATATAAGTACCCTATTTGTCCAAAGGTATGGTGAGTGAGTTACAGTCTATTTGGATGGAGATAAATGGAAAGAAAAGAAAAGAAACGAAAAGATTCTAAAACTTAACTCTTGTTTGTGGAACTTTTTTTTTGGGGGGCGGGGGGAAGAAAAGAAAAGAAATGAGAAGAAATGGGAAGAAAAGTGAGTGGTTAGTTTTTAAAATTTTCATCCTCCCAAAAGTGAGAAGAAATGGAGAGAAAAGAAAAGTTGTTTAATGAAATTTTTAAAATGACACATTTACCAATGAAATAAAGAATAAAAAAAAAATTAAAATATGTCATAGCGCAAATTAAACCCTTTTAACTTCCATCACTTTGGTAGGTTTTCACTAATCTTCTCAAACTTCATCCCTTTCACAACCTAGGACAGTTTTTTTTTTTTTTTTTAAATTCAATCACATTTCAAGGTAAGCTTAAATTCATTCTTATATATATATATATATATCAAGGATAATTAGTTCTAAATACTCTGGTTTCATCTTCCTTATATATAATGTATGTAAATGTATTCCAAACGCTTCAAGGTACATGTTTATGTTTTTTTTTAGCATTATTATTCATACTTTTGTGCAAAACTTCTCAGTTGATTAGTTTTCTTGCTTGAATCATATACTCAAATGGGTAATATATCATAATTATATTATACCTTGTAGTGTAGTCTGTCAGTAAACCCAATTGCTTTGTACTTCCTAATTGGCATTCCTTGGGATTATTGCTTCAGAGCAATCCCAATTCTAATCTATTTTTTACACTAATTCTAATTTATTTTTCAAAACATCAGTTCAAATTGACAATATAAGGGTATAGCAGTAAAATAACAATACACATTTTATTTTCTTTCAATTTCTTCTCAACTCACAAACAAGAAGAAAAAAAGTAAGTATCTTTTCTCTCCCAAACTCTCAAAAAAAATGGAAAGAAAACTATTACCATTTATCTTATTTTCTCTTCTCTCCTAATTAATGTTTTCTTTTCTTTTCTTTTCTCTCCTTAAGGTCATAAGTTAACATTTAGGTGGGGTGGTTTTGAGAGTTAACATGTGACACAACTTCACAGGGTAGGCTTCACCAAGCCTCACCAAACCCTCCTCTATCCTTATTAATATTAATATTATATCATATCTAATATGTTTTATTCCCAATCTAGTAATTGCAATTCTGAAATGATTTTCACCTCTCTTTGAATTGATTTTTGAATGGAAGTCTCTTTCCATCAGTCTAAACCACCTTCTACCATTATATGCCATGTACATGAAATTTCGAGATAGTATGATTATTAGGTCCCTTTTTTTTGGGGGGGGGGGGGGGGGGGGGCGGAANNNAAGGGGAGATTGTAAGGAAATGTGATATAGAGTATGGATAAAGATCAAACATGTACAACCATAAGGACAAATTTGAGTTGTTTCCTTTTCCAACCATTGTCTTTAAACTAATGGCATTTAGTTTTTCTTTTTGGTCTTTCATGCTTGCTACTTTCAAGTAGACCAAGGATACTAAGGAAGCTTGGTGGCTCACCCCTTTCTGTGTGTCTCAATTGAGTTGGGTTGAAAAAATAAGATTCTTTCAAGAAATTAAGTCTAATAGGTAAAGTATTAGAAGTATAATTTTTTTTTTTTTTTGGGTGGGTGGTTCTTAGTTTCAAGGAGAGCCGACCCCAATGTAGGCCAATTTTTGGATTTCGTAGAAGGTATAAAAGTGTTTCAATTGTATGGTTTGACCTCTTGTTTTAATTTGAGGTCTTTTCATTTTCGGGTTGCATTCTCTTAATATTTTTAATACAAAATTACTTGTTACTAATAAAAAAGTGTTTCTGTCTTCCCCCCAGGCCAAATGATACAAGAATCGAAAAAACCCTTGCCATGCCTAGTTTACCTCAAACTCAAGCATCTGCTCTCCTAGACTGATGCCATGCCACTCAACCTACAAACCTTCCCCTATTATGATATAAATTCATACGTTTAACTAATCTATACAGTAGACATGCTCAAGGTCCACATGGGAGAAGCTATTTAAATGCATACTTAAGTGTTCATCAAAGAAATTAACTTAGGATAAAGTAAGATTAAAAAAGTATTACCCAAAAACTCAATGTCTTTCATAGTGGACCTAATGTCCATTTTCTGGTCCTTGAAATCCATAACACTTGTTGTCGATCCACCTCCACCCGATTGCTTTTTCTTAGACATTTCTGTATTATTTGATTCAGCTGCAAGAAAAGGGGGTAGGGGAAAACAAACTCAGTTTAAGCAATTCATAAAATCCACAGAAAAATTTTATCACATCAATCAAGCCAAAAAATCATACCTCCTTCAGCATTCTAAAGCTCAACACTAGTAATTAAATTAAAATAAAAGCCAGCAGTTATGAATCCCGAATGAAAACAACAAACTTAATTGAAAACCAACAGAATCCTAGAACAACCTTAAAATTATTGATAGAATATTAACGTGTACAAAAATATTACTTTTTATAAATACATAAAATATATTGCATACAACCTATACACACATTTCATGAACATCATATCATTTAATATAAATATAATTCATATTCATCATTCTTTATTTATTATTATTTTTTTTTAGGGGATACAATTACAAAGCACCAAGCAAAGAAACTACAAATGTTCAAACTGAATTAGACTAACCAATTTGTCCAGTAAAATCACCAAATCGTGGACAATAAAACATATCAAAACTTGAGATGGAAACTAGTAAGCATATTTGTTGGGTTTCTGAGGGCACAAATGATCACATCGTTCACGTCCTCTACCAAAGATTAAATTTCTCACTGACTGCCAATGACATAATTCTAAAAGGTTAATAAGAGAAAAGGAATTGAATTAAAAAGGGTGCTTAATAATTCAAAACAATTCAAATATTAGCCACCAGCCCACCCCACAAGCAACCCTTGAGACCCAAGCTTCTGCACCAAAACCAATGAAATTTGAATGCCCATCCAAATTTGAATCAACCTCCTCTTCTCTACAATTCCTATTTATAACATCAAAAATATCCATTCCCATGGAGTTCAGGTAGGCACCAATATGGCTGAATTTAATAGAGGACAGTAATGGAGAAACCCACTTATCACTTGGAACATGAGAATAACCAATCTTAGATTTGGGAGAAGTGTTGAATGCTACTTGTAAAACGTCGAAAGTAGTTCTAGTATATGGATTGTGGCTTTGGGATTAACTGGCATTCAATTAAACAAAATTCATCACAAGCCTTACAAATGCCCCATCATAACAAAGCAACGAGAGCTAGAAAAGACACGTGAAAATTGATTGAAAAAACTAGTTCACAAAATGAATGAATTCTGAGCTAACTCTATAAGAACGACCATTACCAAACCATACAGTATTGGGCCAATTGCATCTGAATTAGACATGCGTCATGGGATTGACCATTACTTTACTGTAGCAATGTAATGATAGACAAATAAATTTATACAATCATATGCCAGAAAATATTCTGACAAAAATATATAACCCATGTGGGAGACAAAATACTATTGGTGTCTAGCCAGGGGACAAATAAAAAGAAATGTAGCCCATATAAAAAAATGAAAATAGACAAATGCAAATTGGAATGGTTAGGTCGAAATAATATATGTGTAAAAAATAACATCTGAAACCCTAGATTTAACATTTTTTTTTCTACATTTGAACAACAGGAATATCAACATATGAAAACATTATTTATTTGACAACTCAGAAACCCTAGATTCAACATCAGAAAATTTTGCCAAAAAATATTCCGACAAAGATACATAACCTATATGAAAGACAAAAAAATATCGGTGTCTAGCCGGAAAAAAAATACCCAAAGAAATGTAACCCATATAAAAAAAATGAAAAAAGGACAAATGTAAGCTGAAATGGTTAGTTGGAGTAATATTGTGTAAAGAATAACATTAGAACATTATAAACCCCAGATTCACCATTTTTTCACATCTAAACAGAAAAACATTAACAGAAGGTGAGAAGACTTTGGTTAGGAAAACATTCAGATTTGAAGAAATTGATTATGACTGAGGCTCATGGTGGAACATAAGGTGGGCATCTGGGGGTTAAAAAGACATTGGCAAGAATCAAACAATCTTTTTATTGGAAGAAGATGCAAAGGGGTATTTGTTCTTTTGTGGCAGCTTGTGACATTTGCCAAAGGAATAAACATGAAAACATGTTATCTCCTGGGATGCTGCAGCCCCTACCAATTCCTGAGCACAATTGGACTGACATATCAATGGAATTTATAGAAGGATTGCCCAAGTCACATGGTCAGCAAGTTATTTTTGTGGTGGTGGCTAGGTTAAGCAAGTATGCATATTTCACGTCCTTAAGTCATCCATGTACTGCTCTTGATGTTGCCCAGCTCTGCCTAGATAATGTATATAAAATGCATGGGTTGCCTAACTCTATAGGTAGTGACCGAGATAAAGTTTTTACAAGTAATTTTTGGCAAAATCTGTTTTCCTTGCTGAATGTGAATTTTTTTGATGAGCACTGCTTACCATCCCAAACTGATGGTCAAATGGAAGTGGTTAATAAGTGCTTCGAATATTTGATATGCACAATGGGTGATAGACCAAATGAGTGGGTGAAATGGTTTCCCTTGGCTGAATGGTGATATTATACTTCTTATCATTTGTCAACCGGCATGACACCATTTGTAGTTGTTTATGGCAAGCCACCCCCTTCTTGTGTTGCTTATATACAAGGTGAGTCTAGTGTGGCTACTGTTGACTTGAGCCTAAGAGATAGGAATGCTATAATAAGATTATTGAAGGCTAACTGGGTGCAAGCTCAACCAAGAATGAAGGTGTATGATGATAGGAAGAAATCTGAGATAAATTTTGAAGCAAGTGATATGGTGTTTATCCGTTTGCAGCCCTATAAACAAGTCAGCTTGTCAATGCAAGGAAATAGAAAATTCTCTCCAAGATTCTATGAGCCTTATAAGGTTACTCAGAAGATTGGACCAGTTGCCTATAAGTTAGAATTGCCTGCAGAGTCCAGAATTCATCCTGTTTCTCATGTTTCATGTTTGAAGAAAAAAGGTTGGAGAGGCTATCACTCCGATTACGGACTTACCGCTAGAACCTATCTCAGTTTTGGACCGGAGGATAGCCAAACAAAACAACCATACTGTGGCACAATGGCTGATTCAGTGGTCAAACTCATTTCCTAAAGATGCAACTGGGAAGATGTGTTTAAGATACAAGAGAAATTTCCTTTGTTTAAGCCTTGAGGTCAAGGCTCTTTTCTGAAGGGGAAGGGAATGTAACAACCCTATGATTTGCTAATTAATTGGGATTTGACTTCTGTTTTAATTTTTTGGGATTTTCCGGGAATTATGGCTGGACTTTTCGGCTGAACTATTTGGATTGTTTGCCTTTAGTTTATAAATAGCTCTCGAATTTCTGTAAGGGGCATCGTGAATTATCAACACAAACAGCTTCTTGGTTGTTTTCAAACAGATGAAAAAATAAACATTTTTTCCGCATTAGAAACCATAGATTCAACGTCAGAAACAGGAATATGAAGATGTAAGCCCATCAAAGAGAAATTACAAAAAAAAAAAAAATAAGATGCAAGCGATAGAAGCACAAGATATCAGATTGACACACCAACAGATGAAAACATATTGGATCGGCCACCAACAAACCAAAAACGTAACGAATCAAAGAAAAAAAATGAACCACAAGCAAAACTCAAAATCGATAACATGTATATATATATCACCACAAAGGATTACCTTGACCGCAGAGAGGGAAATCGTTCGTCGAAGATGCAATTGTAGCCGGAGACAGCCGTCTTTGGAATTTTTTTTATCTCGCTGATATTTGAAAAAATTATATAAGACTTGTGGTTCGGTTAAAAAAATTTAGAAGATTACAGTTAATGAAGAAGCATTTTCATAATGTGTTTCTTAGATAACTGAAAACCCGCGTTTTTGGTTAAATGTCTCTGCGTAGGGACAAAAACGCAGATTCATATTGCGTTTTCTGGTCCAACAATACGCATTATCGAAGTGCGTTTTCATCATTTTTTACCTTCAAAACACCCTCCTCTGGTCTGAGCTAATCTCCCTCTCTCTCTCTCTCTCTCTCTCGCTCGACGAACAACGAACGACGCACGCCGCCGCTGTTCCACCTCGTCGCCAAAGCTCCTCGCCGCCGACACTCTTCGCCGCGGACGTGCCTCGCACTACTGCTCCACCTTGTAGCCGCCGTAGGTATATACAACGAACGACGAACGCCGCCGCTGTTCCACCTCGTCGCCCAAGCTCCTCGCCGCCGACGTGCCTCGCACTACTACTCCACCTTGTAGCCGCCGTAGGTATATACCCATATTACGATTTTGGGTTTGTTTAGATTTCTGATTTGGGATTGATAATGTGTGTTTTGATTTGGTAAAATCTGGGTTTCTGATTTTGTTCGATTTTTTTGTTCCGATTTTAGGAGAGGGATCCACCATTTCCCCCATATTCCAGTTCAAAAGTCATACATTATGATTTTATCTATGAATGGACTAAAAAGACATGGTAATCATAGTAGCTCATCTTAGAAGACAATATGAGGGGAAAACAAAGTTGCTAGACAAACGCATTCAACAAATTTTAAGTACTGACCAGCAGTAGCAAAAGTGATGAACCCAATTCCACGATGCCTTTTGTACTTGGTTCTTGTACTTTGTTTTGTACATGTTTTGGTCTCACAAAATGATGGTTTCCTGTAGTTAGTATTTACTTTTTACTGGGAGAAGTTAACAAGTTAATTTTTTTTTTTTTTTATATCAATTATCCTCATTTGATAAGATGTGAAATAGTAGATATAGTTTGGATGTTGCACATGAGCAAAAAGATTTGGTCTACGGGTTGAGCAATTTGATGTTCAAGAAAATTTTAGTGCATTTCATGTTTCTTGAATTTAAACACTAATATAAGCATTTCAGTTTGGATACTATTTACTTGCAACATTGCTATAGCATGCAGTTCTTGGGCTATGTCAGCAGGACGTAGGCCGTGCCAACACTAAGAGAAAGCGTCAGGATGAAGTCTCCTACATGATACTGCAATGGGAGGACCCATCTATCAAGAAGAATCCCACCTTATTTTAAGTAGGATTTGTTCGAGTTTTAATAGAATACTTATCTTTGATTTGATTTTATCTTTAGTTATTTGGAGGGTTTATTAGCCTATTTAAAGGCTTGTGATTAGGGTTTCATAGACTTGAATTTTAGAAATTATTGATTGGGAGAGTTGCCCCTGTTTTCTTTCTTTAATCTATTATTCTTCTTCCTCTAACTTCGTAACAAGAAGTTTGAGAACCATATTAATCTTTCGATTGTCAATTAGTTAGCTGATTGAATTTTTTTCATTCTTATTGTGAATAGTTAGTCACCAAA
>JAVXUM010000021.1:5683567-5694812 GCA_035590655.1 Pouteria glomerata | reverse complement strand
AGAGAGAGAGAGAGAGAGAGAGAGAGAGAGAGAGAGAGGGACTGGCAAGTAGCAGGGCAAGCTGGTTTTGATAAATGTTAGGGGGGTTGTCGTTCTCTCCCTGATTTGACTGCCGGAGGATCAGACCAGCCCCCTTTCGCGACGACTTTGATTTTGAAGGGCAAGCTTTCGATTGTGTATAGTAATTCCAATAAAAAATAAAATAAAATCCATAATGAGTTTGAAGGATCATACCTCCAAAGGGATCGACCGTCCCAAAACCATGAGGCTCTATCAAGTTTGGAAAGGCAGGAATGTGAGCTTCTCTTATCCATTTATTGGTTTGTTTGTTATTTTCTTTTTTATTTTTTTTTTTCATTTCAATTGCTTATTCTATTAAGAGAAAGTGTTGTTTGTTGTTTTTTCCCTGATTTCCCTTTAACTAATTTTGATTTATCTCTACCTCCCTTCTCCATGTAATCTTTCTTTACTGCGTATTTATTTACTATTTTCCCCTTGTAATCCTTTTTTTTTTTTTAAATGGAGAAGGGTTGAATTAAGAATAATACTTTTGTATAGAGGGCGAGCTTTGGCGCAACACACTGTTGCTCACAAAACTAGCTGAACTGCAAAATTTGTGTTCTTCAACATATATATCTACAATCCTCTTACTGACATTGCTCTGTAAGCCTTCTCTTTTATTTTTATTTTTATTTTTTCTTTAAAAAGATTTGGTTGAACTTTTACAAGGATAAAAACAATAACTATTGGGTTATGGCTCGATTTGAAACAATTGAATTATATTCATTTACTTGGAAGGTTTGAGGTGAGCATTGAATAGGGTAACCCACCAAATCCTAAGAGTACCTTTAGGTGGTATGGATCAACTTCAATAGTTTTAGTCTAAAAAGGAGACGGTGCCCCTCTTCAAATGTGTTTTATGAAGTTGACCCTAGTTTTCGTTGCTATTGGAGCATACATTTCTATTTTAGTAAAATAATTTAATGTCAATAAATATTTAGAATTTGAGTTATTTACCCTTTTGAAGTCATTTGAACTACACTAAGAAGTGCTCATATCCTTGACAAAAAGTTGAAGCAAGCGAACCCAAGAACCCTGCTTCAATTGACAATTAAGAGCAGCAATCTTAACCTAAGCAAAGTAATCAGAAGCCTATTGTAATTTGCTTCCTTTACATGACGATGTTGGCATGTTTGAGTCCCATATCAGAAGTTTGTGAGCTAAATTTTGGGTGTCTAGTAGGAGTGATGGGCCAAATAACAAATCCTTAACTAGCACATTTGATGAGTTCCCACAGTGATTCTTATGGTATCTGATTGCCTACATGTTCAGGCACTTCAGTATTGCTTCAGTTAAAATATGGAGCTTGGTTTATGTTGAGTACTAGTTCTTGTAATAACTAGTTGAAATATAGAGCTTGGTTTATGTTGAGTAATAGTCCTTGTAATAACTATCCCCTCGCTCATTCTTCCTCTTGTTTCCTATAATGGTCTTTCACTAGTATAAAGCAAGATTGATGAACGGCAAAAGCAAACAAATCGAACAGTTGAGTAAATGGACTGTAGATTTTTGCTTAGTCTAAGAATATCCAAAACATAACACAGATTTCTTGTAGAGAACAATTCCCTAATAATAATTTTATTAATCAAAAATCACCTTAGAGCCTGTAGGCTTACAAAGTTTAAATAAAGAGAAACCCTAATAAAACATAACCAAAATTAGGGAACAAAATAACGTAAAATAAGGAAACAAAATAACTATTAACTCTAAAAAGTTCCTAACTTTGTTTCTAAGAAAATATTTAGAAATATAAGTAAATATTGTAAAACTAATCCTAAATAAAATTTATATCTAAGTATGATTTTTTTGACGAATATCAAAACCAAGTAGGAAACATCCTTATCCTCCATCAAAGATGGAAAAAAACAATAAATTGTCATTTGGCATCTCTAAGTGTATCATGCTGGAACTATGGTTCAAATTGGAATTTGTTGGAAGAACAATATTTCTCCGAGTTTGGGCCTTTTATCTATTAAAACTTTATTGAGAATTTGATGTTGTTGAATTGGTTTGCCTCTTTTATTTAAAACTTTATGAGATAAAGTTGGTGGATAAGCATGCTTTTTGTAATTGATAGACAATATATCCCAGAATATTCTTGGTGCATAGTAATGAACAATGATGCGTTGGTTGGTTATTTAAATTTGGGTCAATTGCCTTTATACCCCTTGCATTAAAAGTTGAAAATACTAGTATCCTTAAACTTCAAAAACATACCTTTATACCCATTCTACTTAAGACTAAAGTGAAGTCATGAACGTTGTTAAATTTTCAATTGAAAAGATAAAAATATCAATGTAATGTCAAATAAAATTAGCGGGTATTGGTGCAGTGAATATGAAGTAGAAGAGGCGTAAATACATTTTTTTTAAAAGTTATTAATAGCCCAAACAACTATTTTCGATGAATTTTCTAACGTTTTCACTTTAGTCTAAAGTATAAGGGGGTGTAAAGGTAGTTTGGGGGGTGTTAGTCATTTTCACATTTAGTAGTGTTGGTATAAAGGCAATTAACCCTTTACTATTCCTTGTTAAAATTTTTCTGGGGAATAGTTTTGCTCTGGATACTCATTTGCTATGCATTTCTGGTTATTGTTTGTAATAGTCCTATTTGTTACTACTGTGGAGTAATATTTGTTGTTTGTCTACCTGTTAACTAAAATTGATGAGTGCGCTTGGGAATTCATTGGTTCCTAGCTTAATGATTTAGGATAAATAGTCATTTCCTTTGTAATGGAAACAATCAAAAAAGCTGTGCTATGTCTTGGTTTACGCAATTTTAATGGGGTGCTAAAAAATTGTTGAACAAATTACATGACAAGTTAAGGCCCTTTTCATTGACTGACAAATTTCTTACAGAATGATGTGAAAGAAATAGAAAAATTGTGTTTGTTTTATTTATTTATACAGCCGCACTGATGAAGCACACTTTTTTTTTTTTATTTCCTTACTGTCAGAAATTTTTGTGCGGTGGAAGATTGATCTTTGGTCCTGATGCATCATCAGTGTTGTTATCAACGGCCCTAATAGTGGGGCCAGCAATAACATTCTGCATAAGAATGCTAGAGAGAATTAGAGAAACCAAACATTTATGTGGGTATTCTGTACTGATAGTGGGAATTGTCCTCACAGTTTTGGTAAGCATGCCGTCTTTCTTTGTGATTTGAGATTTGACCCTGTGCATGATGATTAAATTTTACCTGAAGGTGTTTTATGCAGGATTTGACTTTCCTTTTCCTGACATCTGGAAGAAATCCTGGAATAGTACAAAGGAACACTAGGCCGCCTGAATCAGATGAAGATTTGGATCTTAGTGACATTGGCCAATCTATGGAATGGGTTAGAGGTGCAACACCTAATTTGAAGTTACCTCGAACCAAGGATGTCGTTGTCAATGGCCACACAATTAAAGTAAAGTACTGTGACACATGTTTGCTATATCGTCCACCACGTGCTTCTCACTGCTCCATTTGCAACAATTGTGTAGAGAGATTTGACCACCATTGTCCATGGGTGGGTCAATGTATTGGAATAGTAAGTCATTTGACTGTGATTTTATGCTTAAACATGATTGAAACAATAGGTCATTAAGCAAAATTCGTCAAACCAACATATTTCATTTTGCACAGGCAGTTAGATGAGTTCAATCTATATTTTATCATCAACCCAACCCCAAACAGCCCCCCAGCCCGCATCGGAGTGTGGTCCAAGATGATGGGCAAGTTGCTTGCATATATTTGTTGCTTTATTTTAATTATATTTTTAGCCATTTTTATAGGCCTGGATATTTGTTTTTTTTTTTTTTTTTTTTTTTAAATTTCATGATTTTTTGAACATGGGCTAGTTAGGTTCACCCATGGATAGTAACGTGGGTTAGGCTATGTAATTGGGTTATATCTAATAATCCATTTGGGAGTTTTACTTATCAAAAGTCAAGTTTCCAATTTTGGAGTCCAAGACAGCAAGAGGTGTCTAGTGTTTGTGCATGATAAGGTAATTCTTCCATATAAATAGAGATGAAGTTCAGCAGACATATTCTAACCCTGTATGTGATGCCTTTGAGGATCCAAATTTTGTTTTGGTACATTGTTTCTATTAGCATGAAAATAGAAATCTTAACTTGAAATGCCCCCAATTGCTTGTCCTAATCCAGCCCTCTAGTTTTAAATCATGAAGTCATAATTAATAACATTACTTGCATTTGTTTGAATACAAAGTTGAACACTTGCTAGTTCAATTTCCATCAAAATGGCTACTTCAATTCCCATTTGTACATTGAATTGCACCTTAAAGCAATCTTAGTATCGCACACCATTTCTAGGCTACTGGTTGATGTTTGAAATTTTTATAGTATGTGTATGGGAGAAAGGCTCGTGGACTAATATAGGGCGAGCACCTTGTGCTGGGGATAAGGAGAGAGTCACTATTCAAGCACTTGACGAGTCACCTAAGGAGTGAGAGGTAGAATAAGACAACCAAAAAAGAGAGTATTCTATGAAGAGAAGCTCTAATAGTTGGTGAACATTGAATGTCCTAGAGTAAATGCGATTAACCAAGGGAGTATTATAGTCTTTGTCCTAGATTGTTAAGACAAGTCATGGGCAAGTGACTTACATGTGAAGATAGCAGTTAGCATAAGAGAATGTTTGCGAGGGTTAGAGGTATCTGAGCATCTCTAGTGAGCCACACCCTAGTTTGATATTCCTGCTGATCAAGTGGTTTGCTAACAGAAATGGGATATGTGCACCTTTGATAGGTGCCAATTGAGGGTATTAATGTTTAGTAGTTTGGTGCATTTAATGCACAAGTGGGTCTCTCTCTCTTAATAGCCGAGGTAAGGAAGAGGGATCTGTTAGCTTAGCGAACCCTTGTTCGTGCCTTGATTTCACTAGGCTCATGAGCAGGAGTGGACCCAAGATTTGTAATTAGTGGGCCAAAATTATATTTTTTAAGGCAAACAGGGGCAAAAGCAACAATATAGTGGGGGTAAAAGTTTAATAACAATGGAAAAAAAAGTATACTTTATAAGAAAAAAAAAGAGTAAAATCAATTGGATCTTGGTATAATTTTCCAAATCAAGCTGGGCCCTTGGTGGGTTTGCTCATGCTTATGAGTGATCCCGAGTGAGTATGTCAAGGAAAGGGTCTTCCATATTCGATGTTTTTCTTAAGTTGGAGAATGAGGGATAGGATCTCTCATTGGGAAGGAAGCTCGTTTGAGGGTTGCTTGTTCCAAGGGTCAAGAGCTCATCAAAGGGATGCTGTCATTGCGAGCGACTCGGTTGGACGAGGCACGTTGCATCCTAAATCGAGTTGGTTTAGATGACTGTGCCTAAGTGTCACTTCACCAATAGGCGGGTGGTAGGGATTATGCAATGTGGATATAATTTAGGATAGTATGCAGAAACATAAAGAGGGCATAAGTGTTTTACATGAAATTGCTTTTGGGAACAGAATCAAAAGTCCTTTGATGGAGGATCACCCATACTCTTCCACTATATAATATGGCGACAAAGTTTCACAAAAATAGTTGCACAATTGAGATCCACGGCCCTATTACTTGACCACTTTGCTCGAGTTCGCAAGGCACAACTCCAAGTAGACGAAACAATCACTGAGCTCTACGATGATCACACAAATTGAGTCCACAACACGCAGCAATGAATACATTACACTCCACACAAACATGTGAGAGTTAATATTTTGGCTAATCATTTGAGAGAAATATCTAAACTTGAACAAGGGTCTTGAATGTGTGTTCTCTCTAGCTCTCTCTAACCCCAAGAGAAGGTTATTTTATATGGAAAATAGGAATTCAACCTCAAACAAAATTCAAAACTGCACTATTTCTTAAAAAATTTATGCTACTCGCCGGAGTAAGGAAGCGAGTGAGCTTCCACGGTTAAAATTTTATGGAGCTTATTCAAAATATGCTCTCGATATTTCCTAACTAGCTATCAAGTGAGTTGTAGACTGAGACAAACACCTTGTAGTATTTTCTATCTAGGTTGACAAATTTGAAGCTGATCTTGTTTTGCTCTAAATCGCACTTCCAAGCCTAGGCCTAAGGCACCTTAGCCTATGTCTAAGTGTACAAGGTTTAAAAAGAATTAGAAAAGTTTTCAGCTATATAAGAAACTTCCTAGTACACCACTAATTCATCATTCTTTGATTCCTAATAGCAATCGCAAAAGAGTCTCCTAAATAGGCCTATCCATAATGAATACAAATTAACAAACCAAGTCCTTATAGGTTTAGAACTCAATATTTCTTAAATGGTTTACAATCCATTTTCTATTGAGTCTAATAATTACAATCATGTTTGTTCGTGGAATTGGGCAATGCAAGAACTAAAACCTATAAATGTTTGTATGAATTATTAAGCTATAGTCCAACATTGAATTATCATTGTTTGAAAGTGAAAAGAAATTCAAATTATGCCATAGCATTCATAAATTTATGTTTTCCATGATTAATTCGCATGAATTGAAAATTTATGAGTGTCTCTAAAATGTCAATTGCCATAAATCCTTTATTTGCTGCCAAATTGTTTGCATAAATGTAGAATAACTACATAGACTTTTTCTTCTTCTTTTTTTTTTTTTTAGGCCCCTCGGGCTTTATAAGGATAGCAAACTCCTTGGGTTGTCGGCACGCGCCCCCACACACCAACTCTCACGTCAATCACGAGCACCCTTCCAATCTAGTTGGACAGTTCATGGGGGTAACTCCAAAAATGTGACTCTCCTTGGAGTCAACCTTGAGATCGCTTGTAAGAAATTCCAAGCTCTAGCCAAGTAACCTAAGTCCCTTAGTTAACTACATAAACTTCTCTTTTTAATTTAAGATGCATTGGACCTAAAATCTAGCTCCTTTTGATGCATTCGTTCTTCGATAGCTTGAACTTGAAAACCCCTTTTAGTTTGTTTGAAATTTTATCTCTGAAATAGGTTTGGAAGTTTTACTCTCGCTTTTGGGAGTTTTTGTTTTTGTTTTTTTGTTTTCTCTACAGCTAGGAGGCTTAATATTTCGGTAAATACTGTCATTTTTTAACTATTTTCCAAAGTACTATTAATAAGAAAAACTTTATTTGAAATAGTGCTTCTTGACTGAGCTTAAATAGTTAAAAAAAAAAATACACACAGTTTAAATTCACTTTTTTTGAAAATACTATATGAAATAGCGTCTTTAAAAAACGTGAACTCAAACAGCATTTTCCATAAAAAAAATCCTCTCTTTGCTCTAGAAAAAATAAAAACAAAAATCTCATCTTTGCTCCATTTCTATTTCTAGTAGAAGTCTAACGCAATATTCAACAAAAAATCAATAGTGTCTTCTATTGACCTTTTATACAACCCTAAAAACTAAAAATGCCCAAAAACATAACCAAAAATTAGAAAGATAAAGGAAGGATTCACCATAAAAGGGCGGCGAAAGTAAAGATAGAAAAAAATGGTTGGTTGATAAAAAAAAGAGAAAGTATGTGTGATTATAGTAATGGGGGCAAGTGGCAGACTTAGAAAGTATTTATGTGAGCATGGTAATGGGGGTGAGTGGCAGACTTTTTGGGGGGAGGGGACGTGAGCCTATCAGGAGAAGTCGTCGTCAGGGAAGACAAGATCATCCTCCTTAAAGGCGAGCGCTTATCTGAGGATGACTGCATTCAAAGTGGGGATCTTGCCAGCTCCCGAAGGAATATTCACCATTGGCTCCTCATGGTGGAGGTGATTCAGTGTCCTTTGATTTTTCCTATTAGTATTAGAAGAAGAAGGTCCACCAAAGGTGGAGCCTCCATCATCGTAAGCACCCAAATAATATTTTTGTCCTTCCTCTTGCTGCTGCTGATTCAGCCAATGAAAAAGCAAATGTGGAAAACACGGTTTGAAATAGCATTTTCAACAAAAGCATTATTTCAAAGAGCATTTTTTACTTAAGATGAGTTAAAAATTGCTATTTTAAATAGCGTTTTCTCAATAACAGCACTTCGAAAATAGTTTAAAAACGACATCATTTGCCTAAATATTAGACCTCCTAGCTGTACCCAAAAAAAAAAAAAGGGCTCTGCTTTTGGAGATCAAGAATTTTGTTCTCTGCTTATACTTATAAATGCATAGCTTATGCTAAAGAAAACTGAATGAATTTTACTGCTTTTGTTAAATTATATTATCAGGAGAAATGACTAGTTTTGCACGCCTCTTTTAAACCATTATACTAGGTTTTCCTTCAATGATAATGCTTACACTCGCTACCAAATATCTTTTCAAGATCCTCAATATTCTTCATGGTTTTTACTCTCCATTAAACATGAAATAAGCTTGTGTACATAATGCTTGAAATTTTGATTGCATTCTGTTAACATTGTATTTAACTGTTGGAACACTAACCAGCTCTTCCATGTTGATTTGGTTGCAGCGCAATTATCGATTCTTCATACTATTTATATCATCATCAACCATGTTGTGCATATATGTCTTCACGTTCTCATTGATGAATATCCTGCAAAAACAGGGAAAGTTTTGGGATCGTGTGTCACGAGATATCCTATCACTTGCTCTAGTAATATATTGCTTCATAGCTGTCTGGTTTGTCGGTGGGCTCACCGTTCTTCATTTTTATCTGATGAGCAAGAACCAGGTGATCCTCTTACTCAAAAGATATCTATGTAGTTTACAATTTGCAAGAAACACAATATCATGATGAATTTACTACGTTCTCTTTTCTGGATGAGTCATTTGCATATTATTTACAATTTTTTTGGCTCTTACACAGAAATAGTCAACTATGTATAGTTTATTCAGTTCAGCGTTTGAATAAAGAATAAAGAAGACCAAAATGGAAACAGAGAAAGAGAGAGATCTATTCTTTCTCAATCCCAATCATATTGTTTAAGGGAAAAAAATCTCAATATGCCACTAGGTTACGGAATTATACGGTACCTACAAATAGTGATAAATTTAAAGCATTCCCCTTTAAGTCGGTGCATAATTGTATTAGGTTGTCAACTTGCTTAGCAGATGATGAAGTGTGGAATCTCTTTCATGTAGAATATCTTCATGCCCTTCTCTCACTTTACAAAACGGGGTGTAAATCTATGAATACATTTCTCCTAGATGAACTGTGTATCTAGCTTGGTTTGCTTAGTCCTAGAATGTTGAAGAAATTTCTTAGAGGTATTGATGACTGCCTAATGTTTTCAGTTCAAATTAATGGGAATCACACATCTACACCTTTCTCTTTAGAAGTATCTTCAACCTTGTTAATGCCAAACATTTTAGAACCAATCAAAGTTTACCCTTGATGTAGAACAGGTAGCCATTGACTTTTTGGACCGGTTTAACCAATCTAGGCACCCTGCAGCTTTTTGGTAATTTGTATTGAGGTGCCAGAATCAAGCGGGAAATATGCGTATCCAAAAGGAAATCTCAAGGAGATCAAGATTCACCACCTTTGGTCGTGACTAATGCCAGCCTGTGGCCAAATCCAATCATTTAGCACTTAAAATTCGTGTTATACTATTTTTGGTCTTTTTTAATTTGGAAATTACCACTAGAATCAACTTTTGGTAATTTTATGAATCTGTGCTGATTAGGAGTCAATTAGGTACAGGATTCGGCGAATATTTCCTTTGTCATTTTTTTTGTATATTTTTGTTTTCCATTCTGGTCCCTATGGCTTCTTCATTATAAATTGAAGCTTTAGCCGTTTTGGTAGATGATCTTGGAATTTGGTAAGTATTATTATTTGAGAATTCTTTCTTTGTTTCTATTCTAGTGGATTCCAGTGTTGTTCTGCGGCTGGCATTCGGCTAGAACAATGTTTAGCAACCATTTGTGTTAAACTTGAATGATATAAAGCCTATTGCATTTCTGTTTTGCATCAATCCTTTTGCCCATCATCTCTCTACTTGAATGAATAAATTCTCTCCAATCACAAATAGAATACCCACATTTAATCTTGCTAGAATACAGTAATACGCTCACATAATCATACTGATGTACAACAAGAGCCCTCTTCAAGGAGAATTTTTTGGCATAGTTCTGTGGAAGCTACCAAGTATGCAGCTTTGGAACAATGTATAGATGGAGTGATATCACAAACTTTGGCTAGTTGTTCACGTCCAATGATGTGCATTTATTTTCACAAGTTCAAGGAGACATTTTGTGAGGAATCAAGATTTCCCTATTTGACCTTACTACTTGTATAAAAAATAATGATGTATCACAATATAGCTTTGTTATTGCCTTTCTTACTATTTAATGGTTTACTTATGGTGTAGGGCAGGCTCTAGGAATTGTTTTGGGTTTCCTCAGGCCTTTCACCTTTGAACACAAGCGTTATTGTTGCAACTCTGTCTTCAGAATTGCATCAAATAACCTAGCGATTTGCATCTTAATCGAGAAGAGGCTTTTCTAAACTAGTTGCTGTTGTTGACAACTATGCAATTAAGTTTCTCCTGGAACATAGCTTCTTTGTAGTACCCTATATGCTTGAATGAGGACTGGCCAGTCCTCCAGCTTACCATTTTTTGGCAATGCCATTTGTGTCTTTGACTTACCTTTTACACCAAATTCTTTATGTTCACCTTGCTGGCTCCTCTTCCTTGCGTACAACTGGTTTAGTTCCTTTCTAAAATGTTCTCTCTTCATATTGCCTTTCCACTTGCAACGGAAGAGAGCTTCTAGAATGCTGCAAGAAAATAGAATCACAAACCACGGAAGATACAATGTTTATTGTGATGATAAAGAGGATGAAAATAATTAGAAATGATCTTTTAAGCACAGCATCAACATTTAGAAATAAATATTGAAAGATCATAACCTTTAAGGGGGCTATAGTAGAAACACTATCTAACAATGCAAATAGATTTAACCAGCATATCTCTTGAAGCGATACATTATGGAAGTTGGACCCATACGCAGAATACCTAATTGTCTTTCTAGTAGACATCACCAGTAATAGGAGCGAAGCTAAGAACAAGCATCACTAAACAGAAGTTTAGGAGAAATTGAAGGAGCTGCATTATCAAAGTTGTTCTTTTTACTGTCTCTAAGAAGGATTATGTTCTTGACAGGAGATGAGAAATTTCCTAAGTAAATTTTGTAACAGGGAAATGTTTATATCAGAGTGGGTGTGTGTGTGTGTGTGTGTGTTTTTTTTGTGTGTGTGGGGAGGGGGGGGGGGGAATGG
>JAVXUM010000021.1:5623795-5642828 GCA_035590655.1 Pouteria glomerata | reverse complement strand
AAACACCAACCCTGCGCAGGTTCCGGGGTTTTCGACCCGAGGGTAACAATTCCCCATTCCTATTTCTCGTACCCAAAGTTCCCGGCAATCAACCAATCATTCCGTTTTATTCTCTTTTCATTAGGTTTGAGCATTATATGGATTTACATGTATCTCATTGCCTTTGAGGGTTCATCATCCCAAACTCATCCATTAACATTCACATTCTCCTTTATCTTTCCTTAAGATAAGGTTCGTGTTCTCATAAACATAACATTTCATGAATTCACATGTAACTTATCATTTCAATTCAAACATGGTATCATTTCATCTTCCCAAGCAATGCAATATAACATCAGGGTATTATAACTCAAACATTATAACAAGCTATGAAAATTTCTCAGAATTTAAAAGGTTGGTTCGAACCCACGTTCGAACCATGCCTCGTTCGAACCTTGGTTCGAACAACAGAGGCGAGAGCACGTTGAAGACATCAAGAAAAATTCTAAGTGTTGAAGGGTTGGTTCGAACCCACGTTCGAACCATGCCTCGTTCGAACCTTGGTTCGAACAACAGAGGCGAGAGCAACTTGAAGCTGGAGAAACATCAAAAATATTCTAAGTGTTGGGCGGTTGGTTCGAACCCATGTTCGAACCTTACTCGGTTCGAACCCTGGTTCGAGCAACAGAGACGATGCAGACCTTGCAGGGAAGAAAAATTTCTAAGTCCACAGAGGCGGTTCGAACGCCTGTTCGAACCGACCTACGAGTTCTGCAGTTTTTCTAGTAATTCTATCAGTTTAGCAACAAAGCCTTATACATAGGTTCTACCACTTAACGAAGTTGCATTCTTCTCCAAAACTCTCAAATCTATCTTCCCTCTCCTCCCATGGTTCATTATCATGCACTTAAGTTCATCACACCACTTAATTCTCTTAGGCTCTAAACTTTGTTTAGACTTTACTACATAACATGGTTTCATTCAATACCTTAAAATTAAATCACAAAGAAGAAAAGAACATCAATTTTAAGGTATAAGAAGTTTCCCTACCTCAAATCCAAACTTGAAAGTTCAAAACTCCTTCAAGAGTTCTTCAATACTTCTAAAACCTCTTCTAAGGCTCTAGGATGGTTCTTCCTTCCTTCTCAATGGTTCCAAAAGCCAAAACAACCTCAAGATGTTAGCCTCTTCTCCTTCCTCTTGCTTCACTTTTTACTCTTCTTTCTCTTTTCTTCTTCTCTCCAAGATTTTCTCTCAAATTCCTTCTCAAACTCTCAAGCTCACTCTCTCAAAGAAAATGGCCGGATGGCTTCCTCTTTTCTCTTCCTTTCACACTTAATACCAAAAACAAATAATATCTTAACCTCATATACATACATATATCTCTATTGCAAGTTAGGTGGCCGGCCAAACCATTTTACACCACAACTTTTACTCATATACACACATATATACATATAAATGCAATTAAGTCTTCCATGCATTAAACATTTGGGCCCCACCATTTTAATGCAACATTTGACTTCCAAAACACAACAAGACAAAGGAATTGAAGACCAAACAAGGCTTGCCCGGCCATTCCTTGCTTCCTACTTCATTACAATATTATATATATATATACCAAGGCTTATGTGGTGGTCAACAAGTCCAAGCTTCTTCCCATTGGTCCACTTTAGTCCAAATAGAAATTTAAGGTCAAAATTAACACAAAAACTCCCCACCCCTGCCGGACCACTTCTAGTCCATTTCATTTTCCATTCTAAACTCATTTCCATGCACTAATAAAACATATGGGCATGCATGTCAAAACAAAAACAACACATAAACAAAACCATGTAATGTTTCTACCACTTAGCCATTTTCAACTCATTTTATTCCACATCAAGAATATTCCCTTCATTCCAAACGTGGGGGTATCACATTATCAAATCTTTTATATCAATTAATCTTTGTTTATCAAATGGTTTGGGTTCATGTAACACAACCATACCAAAATTGATATCTTTTATCTTGAATTCAATATCAATGGTTAATTGGTGAACAACTTTCTAAAATATTTTTAGATCATTAGCATTTTCGTCCATTTTGATATTTTGAGTTTGAATTTTGAAAGTCAATGTGAGTTGAATTTTTTTTTTTATCATTTATAAACACAAAGTAATTTGGTTTGATTCTGAAGAAGATTTTTCTAGAAACTAAGTTTGATTCTATTCTCCTTATCAAAGATGGAACAGGGTCATAAAACTTTTTATCTTGGACAACACATAAGATTGGTGAGTCCACTCTAGTCGAAACAATGGTCTAATTTCTATTTGGATTATACCAGTGTGGATGAATCTTACCTTAGGATACTTTTGTTCAAGTCTTTCAATTTTTTCTTTGTCAAAGATTTTATTTTAACTTGCCAATTAGAGGAAGATTTTGCCTCTGTTAGACATTTATATCTTTCGAAGTGTTAGGCTTGTCGAGGTTTGAATTTGAATTTTTTATACAAGTCTTCTATTTTAAGACTTTTGTATTTAACTAATATATCATTCTCAATGGTCAAGTCTTTTTTGACTATGTCTTCAAAACAAATTTGATTTAATTTGTTTCTAAGGACTGACTTGAAAGTTTTGAGATTTTCATTAGTAAGATTTATTTCATGCATCATGGAAATGAATTCTTCATTTTCTTCTGAATAATCCGAAAAAATAGATTTTAATTCACATATAATTTCTTCTTTTATATCTATCTCTTCTCTTAAACAAATTTTTAGGTTGTTTCCTTATAGAAATTTGACTTATTATTCCTTTTTGGACAATTAGGTGTAATATGACCTTTTTCATTGTATGGCAAAATAGCAAGTGCAATTTTTTAATGATTTTTTGCTCGTAGTTTTTCTTTATGAATTTTCTTACATATTTATTTTTTGGAAATATTTTTTTATTTTAAAGTATTTTTTTTAATGTTTGTGATATGATTTATTCACAGAGCATCTAACTTCCTAATTTTCTTTTAGAATTTTGTCATAACAGGCTTTTCCTTTGCTTGATTTTGATAATTGATTTTTTTTTTTATCTGTTTTTGAGTTTTTTTTTTTAAGATAATTCTCGGTTATTATCTTATAACCAAAGTTTATCCTTAATCTTAAGGAATTAGAACTATCAATTTTTTGTTGGTATTCTGGATACTATTTTTCACATATTTTATCTTATGGATTTGGGAGTTTATGAAAAAATTATTTTTTTTAATGAGACATACTTTCTAGTTTTAGCATCCAAAAGTACTTTTGACACAACTTCACAAAATTTGTTTATTTACATATATCACAAAGTTTTATTTTTTTATAAAACATATTTCACCTCTTTTTTGTGTTCATTTGAAGTTATTATTTCACAAAAATATCTTTTGATTAATATAGAAAAATTCAAGAGAACTTTTGTTAAATCATTATCTTGATGTTCTTTTAGCAAAATGAAAGTTTTTTCTCATTTGCCTTTTTCTAATTCTTCCTAGACTTTTAACTAGCGTAAAACATTTCCTTGTAGTGTTCCTATTATGTAGTCTAAAATACTTTTCCTATTATATACATTTTTACAATATATTATGACAATGGACATTGCTTGTGTCCATCTTTCAATGATGCTTTCATAATCTTTTGGATGTACATTATTTAGGTTTAGATATATTTTATTTGCGGTAACAATAAATTTGTTTAAATATTTTCTTTTAGAAGAACTAGGTTTATGTTTTTCTTTAACATAAATCTTATCGAAGTTTGATTCTTTTTTTTTTTTTTTTTTTACATGGGTATCTTCAAAAGATGTTTTTTTTGTAGTAACTGATTTAGTTTCTAGATCTTCATCTAGATGATTTGATGCTCTTAATTTTCTATTTCCTAGGTCTTTATTTAGGTTTAGAACTTGGCCTAGCTTTTTTGCTAGTTCTTCATCTAATTCTAGATGAACTTTTATTTTAATTTCAGAATCTTTTTTATTATCATTTATCATGCTAGTTGCGTAGTATTCATTTGAGTTTTCAGAATTAAAATCTAAAGTAAAAACATATTCATATATTTTGAATAAGTTCTCATGTTGATTATAAAGAAGTTACATCTAATTAAGCAATTTATCTTTCTTTTACGTCGTTTTCTTCCTTATATTTAGATATCTAATATTCTAATGATTCTTTATTAGCTTAGAAATTTTTATAAGCTTTTTGTTTGCTAATGTTTTTCACTATTAAAATCTCATTAAATCCTCTTTTTCCTCCTTTATATAATAAGATAGAAATTTTATCATCTTTAGTTATTTAAAGATTATATATTCCACTTTCATGGTCTTTATTAATTACTTGTTCCAGCAAAGTTTTTGTGTTTATCGGCAGATTTACATTATTTATTTTATTTTCTATTTTATTCAAAGTACCAATACCTTCAAATACACTGTCTACTAGGAAATTCAAAGTTTTAGTAATACTTAAACTATTTAGTTCTTTTCAAAAACATGAACTTGATGTTCAAAGGCCTATTTTCCATTTTCTTTAATACATAAAAATCCTTTATTATTATTGTTAGCTATTTTTAATTGTTTATCTTAAAAAGATTTTACTCACAAGCTCAGATTTGGTCTTAAATAATCATAATAACGCCCAATAGTGGCTTTCAAACGGATTAGAATTCACCTAATCTTCTACACTCATAATCTTTTGGCTTGAAAATGACTTTTAATAACTTTAGGGATTTATATGGAAAAAAATTTAAATTATAGGGTTCAGTTTACAATTTTTACTAAAAATATGATGTTGGCACATAATTTTCTATTCTTTTTAAACTTTCAAAAATTACCAAGAGAGTCAAGTGATAATTATTTCAAATATGGAGATGTGTAGGTGTCATATATTCTTAAATATTTTTTTTACCACATATTAGACAATTTAGGAATTGGGATCCCCATTAGTTCGGTTTGATTTTAGAATGTAAAGAAGCAAATAATAATAATAATAATAATAATAATAATAATAAATTTTAAATTCTATAAATGAAATCAAGTTGATGAAATAAGTGCGACAAATTATTTAATTCGAAATGCAGTCAATTTGGTCTATAATTTTTACTTTCAATATATACATTTAAATAAATTAATACTATAAAAATATATTTATTAATATATACTTTTATATAAGACAGTTAATTTGTCCAATTCAGTTTTGTTTACTAGGTCATTAAATTAAAAATTAAAATTTATATAAAATAAATAAATCAAGAACAACACTAAACAGACGAAATCATTTATGATGGTAGCCTCTAAAACTTGGTTTGAACTTTTTTTTTTGCTTTGCCTCTAATTGCAAAGGAAGCACACTGGTAAGTGGGCTCGCTTGGCAACAAATAAAAATTTTTTAACTTTCCTTAACTTAATTTTCTTTAATTTTCTCACTAAAAGTTATCAAACACATAAAAATATTCACGCACAAAACCATTAATTTTATTTTTAATTTTCTCTAATTTTTTATAACTTTTTCTAATTTTATAAATTTTTATCAAGCACATAAAAAAAATATGTGTCATTGGATGGCAGGTCGGGTGCGCCTAAGGGCTTGGGTCTCTTGAGGTCCCGAGTTTGACTCTCCTTCGGGGGATAGGTTATCGCTTTGCGGGCTCCTATTGGCCTCCATTTGATTGAACCGGTCAGCCAGGGCTTGCCTAGGCTGGTTTATTTCCCCGTGGTTCTTTGCCGGCTAAGGTCACAGGGGACGAGTTTTACCTAGAGCGTACTCTCGGATAGCGGTTGCAGGTTTTCTCGCATAACAGAAGTTACAAAAAATTGACAGAACATTATAAACCAAATAGAACCTATGATATAGGTTGCGTTTGGAGTTTCAAATATAGTCCAAATATGAAAAATTTTGAAATTTGAAATGTAAAAAGTTAGTTTGAAATGATGGTTAAATGATTATGTTTGAAATGTAAAAAGTTGTTAATAATTATATAAAGTGAAAAGTGGCAAAATATTATTGGATAATTTTAAAAATTTTAGAGTTTTGTGAAACTTTTTGGTACAAAAGTCAAAATTTTAAACTTTTTTTGAAGTTTGAAAAGGTGTTACTTTTAAACTTTTTTGAACATATTTGAAACTCCAAACGCAGCCTATGTTTTTTGCAATCAAAAAGGGTCGAGGAATCTTTTCTATACGCGCCCTTGCGGGCTTTCCTCTAACAAATCAGGAAAGAGCATGTTGAAATTTTTTTTTTTAAATTTTAAAGGTAAAATAATTATAGTTATTATTTTTTAATTTTTAAAAATATACTTAACTCTTTTATTTAAAAAATTAAAAGTTCTAATCTCCTCTTTAAATAAATCGTTAATCTTACTAGAGAGTATTAAAATCAATCAAAAGTTTAAATGATTTTTCTACTTTATCCTTTGTTGCGATTTTCCAAGCGCAAAAAAATTGACAAGTAATGTTAATTATTAAAAATCAGATCACCCCCTCAAGAAAAGGTTATTCTATTGTGATTTATTCGGAACGAAGGAATGATAGAATTATTTGAATGAGTTGAAGAATAAATTTGAGGAAAATAAAATACTTGAAAATATTTATAATTAAAATTCATAGATTAAAAATATAAGTCGATAATTTGTATACTAACATAATTTTTATACAATTAAATGATGTCATCTATTATCTTTTCTCATTTTCAATTCAACAACGACGGATTAAAAATGAAGAATTTAACTTTTAAGAACTGATTTATTTAAAAACACTATCACTTGATTTTTTAAAACACACACTTTGATTTAGAGTTTATTGAAATTTTAATTTTCAATTAATCCTTATATTAATAATATTTAGTCTCATTAATATGTAATATATATGTCCTTTATAATTTAAAAGAATCTATGGGTCTGTTTGGAGAAGTAACTTTTCTAAAAAAAAGTTTAAAAAATTTCAAAAGTAACACCTTTTTTAAATTTTAAAAAATTTTAACTTTTTTAAAAATTATGTCAAAATCCGTTCTAACAGATTTTGACAGAATTTTTTAAAAATTATACTAATATTTGTATAAAAAAGTTTCATAAAACTTTAAAATTTTTAAAATACTCCAATAATATTTTTTCATGTGTCATTTTATATAATTTTTAACAACTTTATTCAAATCAAACATAATCATTCAATAATTATTTGAAAATAACTTTTGACATTTTAAATCCCAAAAATTTTCACTTTTGATTTTTTTTTTTTAAACTTTGTTGGGCTCCAAACGGGGCCTAAAAATATAAAAAAATAATTTTGATTATTTAAAAAAATAAAAAACTAAAATTATAAAAACTATATATTTTTTTTATTCTTTTTGGAGTTCCCAATAGTCTAAGTTCTTAAATATTTCTAGATACATTAAAGCCCAATGTGAGAAAGCCAGAAAGGTGATCCGGATTTTGAACCGGGTCACGAGATTGCGGTGCCGGCCCACATCGAAACTTTTGTGTTGTTTCCCGTGACTGGCGCCGGGGTCATTTGTATTTATATTTATTTAACTTGTATTTATATCTAAATTAAGTAATACTATAATATTGTGCTTTATTTATAAACTTAAAATTTATCAGTGAAGTATGTTTTTTTAAGTATATTTAATTAAATATAATTTTATTAATTTATATATAAATTTTTTTTATCTTGAATTTGAGTTGTATAAAAGTGATAATTATAGATTTCAAATAATTACAAAAAATGGTCATTCAAAATCGTTTGTAAAGGTAACTCCACTATTTTTAAAATAGTGATTATTATAAATATGTCGTGTATGCTTATGTAAATTATATATTTTTAAAATTTAACACAATTTAATAGAAAATTATTTGAAATTCATAAGCACCCAAACGGATCTTAAAACATGGACTTCTTTACAAAAATAAGTAAAACTATAATGTGGTAATTTTTTGGGTCATTAAAAAATTAAATAAGTTTCTATAACCATCGTTGTTACATTATTCTGATTTTAAATTTTGTAAAATTACATTTTTATTTATAGAATTAACAAAAGAATTTTTCACTAATTATTAATGAATAATATGGCAAATATAAAAGAATTTTAATCTTGAAATTGAGAAAGTTAAAAATGATATATAATGATGGATTAATTTGACTGATTTTAAAAAAAAAATACGTATAAAAAAGTAGTTATCAATATTATTTACATTCTTTATATTAATGCTAAATTTATTTTCAATGGCATTTATTTAAAATCGACATTATCTTGATAGGGGATAAATTAAGAAATCTAGGCAGAATAGGATGGTGAAGTTAAATGAACTACATTTTTTTTTACTTCACACCGTCTAATCACTCTCATAATATTTAGAAGTATTAGAAACTAAAAATGTAGTTTATTTAGCGTTTCTCATGAAATTCTTGCGTTTGTATTTACGCCAGTAAAATGAATTAAGATATCTCGAGTTTGATTTGGTCATAAACTTGCTCGAGCATTATTCAAAATGTAAATAATTGAGCTTGAATAATAATTTTAAAGTTCGTATTCTATTAAATCTAATTATTTCTCGGGCTGATAAACTAATACTTAATAAATATAATGTAATATATTAAAATTTTCAAACTCAACTTAGGATCAATTTAATTAAAGAATTATTACTAAATTTAACTCAAAATATTAATAAATTAAACTTAAAATATACCATTAGGGGTATGTTTGTTTTGGAAGTAATAGAGGACAAATTTTATTCAGGTCATTTTTGTTTTTCATTACATTTGCTTGGAAAGCGGAGCAACTTAGGATCAATTCAATTAAAGAATTATTACTAAATTTAACTCAAAATATTAACAAATTAAACTTAAAATATACCATTAGGGGTATGTTTTTTTACTTTCCTATAGGAGTAAATTATTACTAGTGTGAGAAAAAAGTAATGGAGAGTAATGAGAAAATATATCATTTTTTTCATTACCTTGTAAAACATTCACTTACGCCCCTCTCTCAAATAACGTTCTCTCTCAACAATTCATATATTATATAATTGTTACTAAAAAAAAAATTTAATCTCTTAAACTAAACATAAGTGACACGGACTAGTTACACCTATAATTATAATTAAAGTAGCAATTATCTTTATAATCTTTTATTTTAAAATTTTAATTTCATATTAAATGATCGCTAAATTTAAAAAATCTAATTGAGACGGTGCAATAACTTTTACACCACTGTTTGTATCTCACTGTATTCATTCAATTCCATTGAAATGGAAGCAATCCAGCTAGGAGTCCTCTCGCTTTCGGATAGAGAAGGTACGCCCACAGAGGAGCTCACATCACCCACACCAACAAAGAGGAGAAGAATGAATACATGCATGAAGATTAGGCCTCTAAAATTTGTGAACACCATCAATTCACTCACTGCTCCAAGGACCACCACCCCCATAAATGCACCAAACCCTAAATTCAACTATTATATATATAATATATATACATTCGGTAATCTCAAGGGTACAAGTTCCTATATTCACAACCCATGCACTTTTGTACCAACTAATTAAGGATTTAATTATAATTGACATTTTGTTCTAATTTAGAGTGCTTTTGGAGTGGTAAAAAATAAAAAATTAAAAAAAAATGTGATTTGAGATGATTTTAGACATTTGAAAGATTCTAACTCGAACAATATAAATGTTTAACAAAATTTACGCATTCGATTAATCTCCTTTTAAATTTTTTATTTTTTTTTATAAAATATTAAATTTTTTTGAATAGTAAAAGTTTGAATGTGAAATAGAGAGTTTTAGTAACTTATAAAAATTATTAGAGATTTGTTTTGTTTTATTTTATTTATTGACAATCCAAACAGTGTTTTAATCTATAGCTTATGACATGAGAATTTTTTCTAAGGAACCCAATAAAATGGCTCTGTAATTTCAAGAGAAGAGGTAGCTCCTCACAAAGGAGGTTGCAGTGACCAGATTAATGATAAAAATTTTTGAAAAGGCTAAAGTTTCCCTGTCCAATAATCACGTCACATTGATTTCATAAATTAGCCGTTAATTTTTTTTTTTTTGGTATCAATATTTGCTCCCTTGTGACTGGGTCGATCTTCGGGATCTCTCCAATCCTCCTCGGTTAATTGTGTTCTTGTATACACTTTCTTTTTTTTCTTTTGAAAGGTTAAAAAAATATATATATTAGATATAGAAATAATTACAAAATTAAAGGGGCATACTCTTTGATCAAACATTAAGCTCACAACAAAATGCCAAAAACTAGTGTTAAACAAATTAAGCCTCTTAAAATTTATAAAAATTATATATTTTTTATTATATTATATTATAAAAAAAATAACTTACCTTATTGCACAAATTATGAATTTACAATCTATTTTATTTATTTTATATTTTATTTTATTTATTCTTTTAACCCTAAAAACACCCTAAATTGGAATCGGCCACACACCAGCACCAGTCGAAACAGACACTAGCACCAGTCGAAACAGACCCTCAAGGTACAAAATGTTGCAACGCAAGCCATCCAAAAAACAAACCAGACTCGTATTTGGAAGAAAAAAATTTAATAAAAATATTGTAAAAGTATAAATGATTTGATATAAAGATGATATGTGTTAAAATTTAATTAAAAAAATATAAAAAATAATTAAATTTTAATAAAATTTAATAAATTTCGATAACCCAGCCACAATGGAGCATCACAACCCGCGGCACCATTAAAAAAGAAAAAAAAAACTGCGGAATCTTGAAAATTGTTATACCTAGGACTGTAAACAAAATGCTCAAAAAATAAAAATAAAAAAGGGAGCAATCCTACCTTTTAGTAAGAGTTGGTTTGGTTATGTTTGTGGATTTGATTAAATTTATACACTCTGTTTGGAATTGTAAATATGATAGAATTTGATTTAGTGAGAATTTTTATCAATTGTTTTGTTTAAATTAAAATAAGATTTTTTGTGTTGGATTTTGATTTTATTTTATAATTTAAATTTTAGAATTTGTATATCATTTTAAAATTTAACATAAAAAAAAATTTAATGAGTATTTATTATTTTCTTAAACTATTTAAACAAGTGGGCAGATTTACTCAAGTGTCAAATTTAGTATTCTTCTTAATTAATTCAATTCTTAAATTAAATATATGTTTCAAATATAAAATTTTATTTATCAAATTAAATTAAATTAATTTTAAGAAAAGAATATTTTCAAACAGAGTATTACAATTTGTTTCGACTTTGAATCTAAAATTCGTCAATTCGGTCAACATGTTGGTTATGTTTGGAGTTGTATAAAATAAAAAGTTAATATCTCGAATTTTGTGTAATGAGTATAAAATTATATAAAATTTAAAAGTTAGTATCTCGTTTTTTGTGTTGTGAGTAAAAAAATAATATTTTATAGTCTCGTAATTCATGTTTGTAGAGATTTATAAAGATTTGTAAAATTTTATTTTATTTTGTTATATGCCAAACGCAGCCATTAGTTGGGCTATTATATTTTGCAATTATCTCTTTAAATATGTTTGTATATTTATTTATATATCTATATAATAAAATAAAATAATTTTTTTAAAATATGACTCTCACAAACTAAAATTTAAAAATAAAAAATTATTTTTTCTTTAATTCAATAATTGATATTATTTTTATATTTTAACTTTCCACTCAATTCTTATTTTATTGGGTCCTACAACCATCTATCTAACGAAACAACTTATTTATTTGAAATTTTGTCATATTTTAAAGATTATGATCATATACAAATTAAAACTGTTAATTTAAATTCTGTCTAATTATAATTTTTAGAAGCTTCCCAATTAAAGTATAATAATTTGTATTTTTTTTTTGGTACTTATCAAAAATTAATTGAGGAGAGAGAAAGAGAGATCAAAATATATATAATAATTGTTAAATCTTAAAGTTTTTAAAAAAAATTAAAATGCATGGATTATTATAATTTTTTTGATTTAAACTTTTGATTTAAAATTTTTTAATTATATAAAAATTTAATATTAATTTTATTTAGAGCGGCACATATTATTGTTAGTATGAAATAAAACAAATCCGAACTCATCCACGCCATTAACCCCACCTAAGTTTGAAAAATTTGGGTGGAAAAATTTATGCTATTGAAGAAGTGTCTGTGATAGGACTGTGGGTTATGACGAGGGGCCAGCTGAGTGCAAGAGTTAGGGAGGTGCTTTATTTACTTATTTATTTATTTTTTAAGTTGGTTAGGACTTTCAATTTCACCAGAGTTGATCGTCCACCTAGTTTAATGTAAATAATATAACTACCTAAATTCCTTGCAGGTTTACCTATAACTTGAAAATGATTGGTCATCCTGTAAAATTTTAAAAACTAGCTACTAGTCCTCGTTTGGTTGAGCACCCTATTCCTATTCCTATTCCAAGTCATATAAATTTTTTCTTTTAATATGTAAGAATTAATGGACTATATATATATATATATATAAGCAATTCGGAGTTGAGTGATAATAAAAGAAATAAATTTAATGGATTTAAAATTTATAGCAAATATTCATGAACTTTTATTGGTAATTTAAGATTTATGCCAAATGTCATGACTTTTCATTTTGGATAAGTACTGAATTTAAAATTTATATATTTTTTAATGTATCCAAAAAAATTAGAAAAATTATTTAATTTTTTGAAAATACTTTATTATTAAAATACTTGTATAAATGCAAGTAATAATCATGGTGCTTCCACATTACAAAAATTATAAAAAAAAAATAATCTCTAAAACCTAAATAAACATAATAATTTTTAGAGTTGGTTTATTTGCACTACATAAATAAATTTTTACACTTCATTTTATTTTTTTATTAAATAAAATTATATAACTCTCTTTTTTTTCTAATAAGATAACAATATAATTTTAATGTCATAAATAACTTTCTAAAAGAATAAAAATAATTGTGTAATTTTATTTAATAAAAATATAAAGTAGAGTGTAATAATTCATTTGTGGACTGCAAATAGGCTTAAGGGGGTGTTTGGCATCACTTAAAACGTTGAAAAGTTTCAAAAAACTCTCAAAAATTTAAAGTTTTTTATTACTTTTTACACATTCATACCTATTATAATTGTAGAAAAAATTATATTGCTCGAATTCAATTAATAGAATAATTATAGTTTTTTTTCTTTTTAATGTGACCACTGTCATTCAAATTATTAAACAAGACCCATTATCAATATTTTTTTGAAAAGATTTCAAAACCGTTCTGACGGATTTCAAAGTCGTTTCGACGGATTTCTCTGTAAAACTTAAAAAATTTTACTATTCATTTTAAAAAAACGTGATTTCACACCAAACACCTAAAAATCAATCAAATTACTTTTTTCGTTGCATCAAACACCCCTTACTCTAGTCTTTATGCTTTGAAATCTATCAATCTCTATAATTATATATATATATTATATGAAAATTATGAATTTATAAACTTTATAAAGGTATGCTTTACCTTATTGTTTTTTTGCTTAAAATAAAAATTCAATAAGTTCAGAAAGAATTGACTGCAGTCTTTGCCTTTCAAAAATGTGTATATATATATATATATATTCCGTCCAATTATTTTTTTTTTAATTTTTTGGACCTTGCCACTTGGCTTATGGACAGTGAAGCACTAGCGTTTTGAAAACTTGAAAGTGCTTTGAAATTTTTATTACAGAAACAAACAGAGAGTGGATAACAAGGCAACTACAGCTCCAACTAATAACTTGTAAAGAGTGATTCGCAGAAGTTACTTCATTCTTCCATCCAAACCCTAAAAAAATTATATTATAGAAAGAGGAGAGGAGGAGGAGTGGTTTCTCTCTCTACTGTCATCTCTCAATTTCTCTCTTTCTAGCGGACATGGGGTTTCTCTCACCAAACTCAGGACTACAGAACAGCAATGGAGACTAGCTCAATTCACCCACATTCCCAATGGGAAAGGCCGAAGAACAACACTCTCCTCCTCCCACTGCTGATTCGAGGAGAACAGAGCAAAATGCGGATAATCGCTGCAGGTTTCGTGGGCTTGTTGGGTTCAGATGCGTCTTGGCTTTGATACTGGGCGTTGCTGTGTTGCTCTCTGCCCTTTTTTGGCTCCCTCCTTTCCTTCAATTCGGAGATCAGAGCGATCTGGATCTGGACTCCCAGTATCGAGGTGGGTGGTCGTTCTTCTTGGAATTTCTTTTCTATTTTTTTTTTTTTTTAATTTCTAGTTTAGTTTGTGGATGTAAGCATCGGGTAACTGAACAGATCTGCCTATATACCGTCGATCTCTATCTTTCCGTATATGTGTGTGCTTACATTTATGGACTGAAACCTGGGTATTGCGTCTTTTTTGATGATTATAGGTTTTGAGTTGTTGTTTATAATTATCTCTGGGGTTTCTGTTGTTAGATTTCTCTATGAATCGTGCATTGTGATTACTGGGGTCTTAATGTTTGGGAAAGTAATTTTAAATTTTTTTAGTTTATAAATTATATGAATTGGACAGATTTGTGAGTGTACCTGAAGAATGTATTAGATGAATCCTTGAGCTAAGAATTTGATTGGTGGAGGTTATTATTATTATTATTTTTGTTTTGTTATGTTTTTCCCCCTTCTTTGTTGTTTGTTTGTTACTTCCATCCGCCCCCCCCCCCCCCCTTCCTTTCCCGGTGGTTTAATATGTGTGGCTATTGTCAGGCGGATTGTCGCAATGCCCTTTGCAAAAGGGTGCCAGATAATTGATAGAATTTTAAAAATTGTTCTTTCTGCCATGTTGCTATCTTCTGCTAAGAGCTACATTTTTTTTCTCCTTATAGAATGAGGAGTGTGCTTTCAGGCTATCCTATTAATATTTTGGCATTTCATGTTTGTCTTCTTATTTCATTCACAAGTTGATTCATTAACTTGTATACGCTTTTTATTTTTTCACAATTTCGGGTGTGTTTGAAATGATAAAAAGTGAGATAAAATGAGATAAGTTGTGAGTTCGTAATTTGTGCAGTGAAATAAGTTTAGAGATTTTTAAAGATTTTCAGAGATTTTCAAAGGTTTTCAGAGATTTTCAGCAGTTTTCGGAAATTTTTAGGATTTTTTTTTTATTTTTTTCAAACCAAACAGTGCCTTCATTATACCCCCACAGAAAAAGCTTTCTCTGTAAAGATTTCTTTTAATTCATTTTCTTATTTTAGTACCTCCTTAAGTTGATGGCTCAAAGTGGAAATCAGTCCCTGTGATTGAACAAAACGATAAAGATATCCAAAGCAGAGGGAACATAAATTTTGTGTCATTTGGGTCATTATTACTCAACTTTAATGTGCATTTGGTTGTGGATTTATGAGTTGACAATTTTAAAAAATCGAAGTTACAATGTATTATATAGTTTTATGGGTAAATGAATGGATTGGAATTCCTCAAGAATAGGAGGAAAGTTATATGATCAACATTGCGCCATTTTTTGATTTAGCCTTTTCCAATTCAAAGATTAGTTTAAATTGCCGCTACCTTTCTTTGTGTATTTGCTATTTCATGTGTTGCTTCCTTAGCATTTGACGTATTGTGTGAATTAATGTTTGAAATCATCCATTTGATACGATAAAACTAGTGAACCTTACAAAAATAGATATGTTTTTTGGCATATAGAGACTGTTAAATCAATCGGGTCCTTGACACGAATTCTTATCTGGGGTAAAGCGTATATTTAGTACATCATTATCCTTGTAGTTTAATAAATAATTCTATTTTTTAGTTTCACGATATACCTGGTGTCCTAAGTAACTGTTTTCTTTTATTTGTAGAAATGAAAATTTCTTTTCCGTGGTTGGTATAAAGCTTTTGCCATATCTTATGTTTGGTTTACGTGTTTTTATGTAATTTCCATATTTCATTTATCAAGAAATGAGTTTGTATCACTAGATTTACAGCGGTCATTATTGGTTATTTTTTCTTGGAAATGTGATTCTTGATGCAAGGATATTAACTAGCTGACAATTAGAAGACAATACTAGATTGTTTTTAAAAATGGATGTTAATTGTAATCTGTATAATTACATAAGGAAAAACAATGGATGTAATTACAGTAAGGAAAAATACTGGTCTACTACTACTGCTGCTGCTGCTGCTGCTGCTGTGGCCACCATGACTACGACTACGACTACGACTACTACTACGACTACCACTTCACTGCTACTGTTACTACACGACGACGACGACGACGACGACGACCACCACCACCACCACCACCACGACTTCGATTACGACTACTACCACGACCACCACGACCACGACCACGACCACTACCACTACCACTACTACTACTCTTGCTATTGCTGTTGTTGTTGCCGCCGCTGCTACTACTACTACTAAGCCATCACATCACATTTTGGCATTCCCTTGATGTCCCTCAAAAACATAAACCTCATTATGACCATATCATGGTTGGTGATCACATGTACCCACTTCTAGTCAGTCGCATTTGTTTCTTGGAAATATACTTGAAATACATCCTTTTGGAGCTTTAGTCTCTAGAAACTAATTCTAGGCTGCAAGCGAAATGTTGATAATGTAATTTTTCTTGCACTTTGATGTCTAATTCGATATTTCGAGTGATTGACAAGTTTGATTCTCCAGATTATGATATGGTAGCAACTTTTATGCTTGAGAAGCCAGTTTCATCACTCCAAGGCAATATTTTGAGTCTCGAGATTGACATTTTGACTGAAATAGAGGCTCCCACCATTAAGGTATCTGCTGTCTCGTTTAAATAATTTTTTTTTTATATTATTATATATTTTCCTTTTCTCCTAATTCCTTTTTTTGCTCACTTATTTAATGTCTAACAACAGGTGGAAATTCTATCTCTAAAATCTTTGGCTAGATCAAACGTAACAAAGGTTGTCTTTGCTGTTGTCCCAGTTGAGAAAAATTTAGAACTCTCTTCAACTGCTCGAAGTTTAGTCAGGGCCTCTTTTGCATCTTTGGTTACAAATCAATATCTGCTCCGCCTGACTAAATCATTATTTGGGAACCCATACTCTTTTGAGGTGCTGAAGTTCGCAGGAGGCATTACTATTATTCCTACACAGGGTGCATTTCTTCTGCAAAAAGTGCAGGTCCTTTTCAACTTCACCTTGAATTTCTCTGTTAGTCAACTACAAGATAATTTCAATGAACTTACAAGCCAGCTCAAGTTGGGGTTACGTCTTGCTCCCTATGAGGTATTGCAGCACGTACTTTATCATAATTGTTGTCATTTTTTAAATGAGTATATTATATTTCCAGTTCACATGCACAGGTGGGCCAAGATAACGAACTTCCTATCTTTTGTATCAAATCGAAGTGATACATTTTCTCGTATCATTTGTAAAGTTCATTGATCTTTTCAACCAGAAATGATAAATGTACTAACATCCATCATCACTGTATTTTTCTAAAAAATTTCAGCAGGGGAATTGCAAGTGCAAGCATTGCAAAATAACTTGTGTATACTTATTGGAATTTGATGCATTTTTTTCTCATATTGCTGTAGTTGCATTATCTACCAGACTACCACTATCAATTGTATGTTGTTGCTTCGGTTATTATGACCATTGTTTGCATCAAATATTTACATTTTCATGCAATCTTTTCCTTAAACACAACTTTAAACTCTGTAAGGAAGTGCCATTTAGGCTACTGGTTTCTTTGCTGAACTTTTGACAATTATCATTTGCATGTAGTATCTTATTTCTTTTTGAATGTGTGGGTGAGTATGAACCTTTTATGAAGGGATGTGTCTCTGATTTGTTTGTCTTCCAGTAAGCAGCAATGCTTTTCTGCTAGTCTGTGAGACTTGCACATTGGTAATATTAAGATGCTTATTATGATATTGGCTTTTATTGTGCAGAACCTTTATATCAAGTTGACGAATTCAAAAGGCTCGACTGTAACCCCCCCAACTACCGTTCAAGCGTCGGTTATATTGGCAGTTGGGAATGCTCCCTCTCTGGCCAGATTAAAACAATTGGCTGAAACCATCACAGGTCATCATGCAAAAAATCTTGGCCTGAATAACACTGTTTTCGGCAGGGTTAAGCAAGTTCGTCTTTCATCTATATTGCAACACTCCCTTGGTGGTGATGCTAGTCCTACTCCATCTCCTTTGCCTCATCCTCACCACCACCACCATCACCACCACCACCACCACCACCACCACCACCATGATGCTCGTCTAACTCCCACTGTTGCCCCTGCACCTACAACTAAATTTAATGCTCCTCCAACTGAGAAAATTTCACCTGCTCCTGTACCTACACCTCTAACTGAGAGGAGTCATAAGGCAAATCCTCCTGGTTGCCAATTCGGGAACACAAGGAGGTTCCCAAGAAAGGCCAACAAGCGGTCTCACATGTTTGCTCCAGTTGTGCCACCAATCCCTCCAAGGTATGCTGCTTCCTCACCACATCAAGAAGTAAACCCACCAGCAGTGGTCCCTTCTAAGATTCCCATGCCAAGCCCATCACCAAAAGCAGTGCTTGCTCATGTTCAGCCCCCGACAAGTAGTAATTTTGATTCTGGGCCTCCTGACATAATGCCATCGGTTTCACCTTTAGCATCTTCATGTGAGTACATGTTTAATCATCCTATCTTAGTTGCTTATTTGAAAGCCGATGTTTTAAGCACAGATATAAAGTTTTTATTTATTTTTTTGGGGTGGGTGGGACTCAAAATGGTTAGTGGCAATGGTTTTTCATACCTATTGGGTATTGGCTACTTTAAGATGTTGATTCAACAAGCGTTAGGCTCGTCAATTTTGTTATACATATGTATGTGTGTATATATATATATAAAAGATCTGCCCTCACTGATTTAGGCTGTGTTTGGGAGGTTAAATTTTACAAAAAGTTACAAACTTTTTCGAACTTACAAAATTTTATTAACTTTTGGTTATTCTCATTTTTTGTGAGTTTATTTTAGAACTTTAAAATTTACTAACTTTTACAAACGTTTGCCAACTTCTGTACAACTTTTTGACCAAAACTCTTTGAACAGGTCATTTAGGAATCTTGAGTTTGTACTCTAAACTCCA
>JAVXUM010000021.1:5555440-5565488 GCA_035590655.1 Pouteria glomerata | reverse complement strand
TGATGATAGTTGGTCATGTTGACATGTTATGAATGTTTCACTCTCACTCCCTGGGTCCCCGGACTCGGGGCGTGACAATTACTCTGAGGTGGATAATGGAGGATAATAAAAATTTTTTACCCTTTTTCTTATTACATCCGTAAAATATATATTTACAATAATTTATAACTAACTTTTACCCTTTCAAAACTTTTAACATTTCAAGTATAATATAATTATTATCTGGTTATATTTACTCTTTTATTCTAAGTATAAGTACCATAAACTTGTTATTTCAGTAACCGTTATCCGAGTATAATTACTCCCAAATTTTTCACCTTGTACCTAACACATCCTGATGAGAAAAATAATGAAAAGGGAATCTATTTTGGATTTTTAAAAAGGAAAAATGTATTAACATATTTAAGTTTAAAATGTATCCATATTTAATTTTAGTTAAGGAGTGTCGTAGGCATCGATTGTCTACTAGTGTGTGTATATATATATTTCTAATCTCCATAATCCACGCCTCAGCAATAGGACAATTAATGCTTGGTTTATTATGTATCCGTGCAACTTACAGGTAACTTTTCTGAGGAGATTCCAAAGATTCCGTACAATGAGCCAAGTGTAATGGTGTAGAGTCATGCATTATCAAGTGTGAGAAAACATCGATGCAAAAAGGAAAGGAAGAATGTTATAGTTTAAATTTCTTTAGTTTAAATTATGCAATTGGGCAAATTGGGTCATGCAAATGGGTCTAGTTCCAGTAGACATACTCAAATGGGCCTCAGCCCCCGAATTTCAGCCGACAATATCCATGCGAAATAAATCGACTCACCATAAATTCTAATAAATCATCAAATGTGCCCAGCGTAAATTCTAATTAAATCGTAAATAAATATGGACAAATATTTTTTTTTTTTAAAAGCTACGATTTAGGTTGTTGCATAACATTTTCCTTCTTGGTAAATGGATTAATTCAAGTTGAAAAATAACTCTAATCCTTTCACTTAATAATTTAAAAAATAAATTTGCGAGCATTAAAAATGTTATATGAATAGTCATAGGTTGATATATTCCATTCCTCTTGTGAAAGCATAAAGATAATATATTTTTAAACACACAAAAATCAAAATTATTTGAACAAGTATAATAAGGATTGTAAATAAGTATGATGTTGGATTCAATAGGGCATTGTTTATGACAAAATCATTTGGCACATATTAAATTTAATTCTGATTTAATAATCCACAAATTAATGTTTTATTATCATTGTGATTGAGGTGTTGATTATGTATGTTATTACATTTTGACATGTATTTTTTGAAATTACTATTATTTATGAATCGATAATATTTAGTCGAAGTTTTTTAGTTAAATTATTTATTAAAATTGTTTATTTTTAAATTGCTATTATTATGTTTCGCTTAACAATCCATTTGCTTGACTTTGCACCTCTCATTTTATATTTTCAAGTTAGCATGGAAGAAACTAATCGTGTATTCTAGAGAATGGAACCTCAAGTTGTGGCCTCTTAGGAAAAAAATCTTTTATCACCTTATGGAAATTTTTTTTTTTTTTAGTGGGACTAAAGTCTTTGTAAATTTGAATTATTTTTTTAGTTATTGGTATTTAGTTGCTTTGAGTAAGGAATTTTAATATAATGTTGTTGTTGTTGTTGTTGTGTTTTTTATTTTTTAAACTGATCTTTTGGTTTTCTATAAAAATTTTATTTTATCGTTGTTGCCACTATGACGAATTATATTTTGAATAAGGATTATACTTTCTTGTTCTTTGGGTTAAGACTTGAGGTACTCGACCAGTTACATTCTTAAGTGAAGCATGAAATTTGTTGGTATCAAAGACATAGGTTTATGGTGTCTTATAAAAGTTAGTAAAGGTCCAGTATCAAAGTCCTTAGGAATGTGAGCTTAAAATAGTTTTGTTGGGATATTATTATTCCTATATTTTATTTTATTTATTTATTTTGGAAGGAATGAGAACACGTAATGGGAGATAAACCAATAATAGATATGCTAATACAAGAGTCACAAATTGAGCACGAAATGCCACTTATATACCTTCGCTAACCATACCTACTCCTACTGTGGTTGTTACTATTGGAACATGACAAGCTATATAAGGGGAGCAAAATCAATTGGGATTACCACCAAAGATTAGGCCTTTGAATTTGGACAAAGGCTTACTTTTTGATAAATTCTTGAAGAAGTCTACCTCCAAAATTTCATGAGAAGGTTGATCCAGCAAAGACAGAGAAATGGATCTAGCATATAAAGAAAATATTTGCATGGTTAGAATGCATAGATGCACAAAAAGTTTTCATTGTCTATATTTTGGAAGGATCGACAGAAGATTGGTAGGATATGGTAGAACACCAATTTCAACTGAACTAGAACACTTTTCCTAAGGTATTTAACAAGAAATTTATTCTGATAAGAGTCAAGAGACAAAAACAATTGGATTTTCTTTCTTGATAGCAAGGTAGCATGATTGTGGATGAATATGAAGTCAAGCTAGCAGAGTTATCAAAGTATCTACTCAAGTAGATAAGGAAAGCGATAAGGTGTTGATGTTTGGGAGGGGACTATGTCCAACCATCCGTAGTAGGGTCACAATACCTCAATCCAAGACTTTGAAAAAGCTCATGACCAGATGGCTCAGTTAGTTGAAGAATGCTTGGAGATACTAAACCAAACCAAACCAAACCAAACTAAGCCTTTTTTCCACTAGGTGGGGTCAGCTATATGGATTTGACGACATTAATCAAATCTATTGAGGGCCATATCCTCCGTTAAATCCATGTAGGCAAGGTCATGTTTAATAATTTCTTTCCAACAGCTTTTGGGTCTTCCTCTCTCTCTCCTACTCCTGACAATCTCCATACTTTCACACCTTTTAACCGGTGCCTCCGTTGGACGTCTTTTAACATGACCAAACCATCTTAGTCGATTTTCTCTCATTTTCTCTTCAATCGGCGCTATTCCTAATTTGCCCCTAATCTCCTCATTCCTAATCCTATCTCTCCTTGTTACCCCACACATCCATCTTAACATTCTCATCTCTGCAACTGTCATCTTCTGAACATGATCTTTTATATCTTTGATAAATTAAAAAAATTCTCAACAAACTCTTCAAACCAATTTTCAAACAAGATATTCTTCTTACCGAACTTTAGATTTTCATTTTCATTTTGTCATAAGAAAATTTCCTAAGATTCGCACTTCCATGAGTTCGACCCTGGATTCTCACTAGGTTATATTCTAGACTAACCCTCGTGCACTTGTGAGGTTTTGTTTTCCTATTGTTTTGTAAGGTCAAAATTCAGAATCAGTTAACTAGAACCTCAAACTCAAGATAAAGATGGGTGATGAAAACACCGAAAGAAAAAATAGCACTAGGATTCTAGAGGGACTGAATGGTAATAATCAATTAAAAAATGAAGTATAGGAAACTAAATGAGAAGAGACTAAGATAGCATGCATGATCCTAACACACCTCTTGGTCACCTCAAATGTATGTTTGTTGGGATCAAAATAGTGGCAAACAAATAGATGAAGCATCTTTCGTCAATGGTCAAGACACCATAAGGTAAACCTTACTAAGCCAATGAGATTGATGACCACCGATTAACATAGAACAAAGAACATCCTCAGATAAAACATCACCATCATATTTAGGATAAAAATCAAGACATATGGAATAATGATACGGAGCTAAATCCCTATAATCTCTAGAGAAATGACAATGAGTTTAGACCATAGGTCTGAAAGGTAAGATGATCAGCACCAATGAAAGACATATTGGCCAAAAACTTATGCACTAACTCAAAAATGGCATAGCCCTTAAAAAGACTCAAACCATTATATAATGTAAAATCAAAAACACCTAAAGCTTGGAAACATGAGAGCCAGAAAATAGTCAAAATATATAATCCACTCAAGATGTAACGAATGCCTAAAGCAAAGAGTATTATATGAATCTTGGGCATCCTTATTTCTAAAATGGAAATGTGTAAGACTTAGAGTTGACACATGAGTAAGTATGGGAGATCGAGGAGGTGGAACTAGGAGTTAGAGTCAAAAGTGAAAGGTCAGGTATAAACCTTCTATTAGCATACTGATTGGTTCAACAAGGCAACTTGAGCTCAAGAATGAGCCTAGTATGATAACAAAACTCCACTGAAACAACGAAACACATGGGAGAAGCTGAAACAAAAAATAAAATCCTAACATGTGACTTATGGTTTGATACTGCCAAGCATAGAATAGTCCAAAATAGTAAAGAAAGATAAGAACAGTGTAAAACAAACCCAGAAAGGACTAAAAAAGAAGTAGATACCAGACATAACCAATGACAGCCCTAGAGAGGTTTGGGTACGAAGAGAGCATAAATAATAGACGCACCTATGGAATTCATCCACCTGGGGTAGGGAAGAAAAAAGTACAAAGCGCAAATTGAGACTAAAGGTAAGCTAAAGGTGAATGGGATGGAGTCTCCAAAGCTCGGTGAGATAAACTATTGTATGAGAAAAAAGATGAGACAGAAAATGAGCAAACAAGTTAATGACACCAATAGAAAAACTCGTTGCTTACTACGACGAGGGCAAAAACTCGTTGCTCACTACAACGAGGGCCCAGCAACCTCCCCAACAAAGACAACTGACCCAGAAATAAAATTTTTTAGTTCATCTAACTACCAATTAGCTCCCCAGCCAAGCCTTCAAGCAATTTAAAAGCTTAAAGACACTAATGAATTCCATTAAGAAGTATGCTGGAAAAAAAAAAAAAAAAAAAGATGTATAAGGAAATAGAAAAAAAAAGTGAGCTGAACTAAAATAAAATATAAAGCAATCTCGATTTATGCTAAAATCATTTACGCACACTAGAATTAATTCTACGCTATGAGAATCATGCAAATAAAATTGAACAACCACCAAGTCATGATCTATTATTACTTGAAACCCCTTGATATTAGTCCATGTGATGTGTAATGTTATAAATGCAATGCTCTAAGTGCAAGTGTGAGTGAAGAATTATCTAACTAAATAACATAGTGCGCTAAAATTATAAACACTAAGATATAATAATACTCTTCAATGACCATATATTGCAATTGAGATATAAATAAATTTGTTTATGCACTCTTCAACTTATGTATACCGTTTTGCTATCCTCAATTGTCTTTATTTTGTGACAATTTTTGTTAGGAGTATGTCAACATTATTTTATTTTATGCAACCTCTTATATTGCATAGAGGCATTCATATATTTATGGATAGGTAGTTTTTCCCTTAAATCATCACTACTGACTAGTCACAGAAAATGACTACTTAAGAATTGAATTGAAGTAACAAGGGATCCAAAAAAGGAAGAAATAGGCCCATGTTCGGACCCATGTCTGAACAAGCTATGTGTGGACCAATGTTCAATCAACAGAAGCGTGTAATGGAGAAAAAATCAAGGAAAATCTATGTTTAAGAAGCCTTGTCCAAACCCCTGTTTGAACAGAATTTGTTCCAAAAAGTTGTTTGCACAACAGATAGCATATTCATGTTAAACTAAAACATTATTGGATTTTTGAGCCATAACTTGAACCACAAACCTCGATTTCAAGCGTTCTTTGGCTCATTGGAAAGCTAAGATATAGAACTATAACTTTGATGATTCTGCCATTTTGAAGTCCAAAACTAAGCTGAAACGTAAAAGTCAAAATCTACCTAGAAGGTTTTTTTTATAGCTTAGACCTTGTCTAGATTTTTGGGCTATAACTAAAGTTTTAGAAGCTAGAATTAGTTGAGTCTAGGTGAATTGCAATGCCAAGAAGGAAATATAAAACTTTTGTGAAAAAATCAACACTAAATTATGTTATTTTGGTACTTTAAATCCAGCTCAAAATCAGATAAGAAAATTAGCCAAAATTCTAACTAAGTGTTAGAATTTGTATGGATAGACCCCATTGTAGACAATCATGTAGACAACAAAAGGCTAATTTGGATTCTCAATAAAAATTTCACTAATATTGGAGGGCTTGTTTGGATAGTTGTCTAGATAGCCTAATTGAATTCTAAATTTTTAATGGCATATTTATTTGGAATGATAGGACCATAAATATATGAGACGGTTACGCGAGAGAATTTAGAGAGAATGTTGCATTAATTTACTTAGAGTATATTAGAGAGGATGGGAAAGGTTTCTTCACATTCTCACATAGGATTTTAACTTCTTTTGTAATTTTCTACTTTTTATTATAATCCTCATATTCTAGAGTAGATTAAGGCTAAGGACCTTAGGATCTTTGAAGATCTTCTTATAATTAATTCAATTGAGGTATATTTGCAATCTAATTCCAATGTTGACATGTTTAGATCTTGATTGGTTAATCTTTCTTCAAATCCTTATTTGTATGTGATTTCTACCTTACCTTTTCATGCTATGTTTGTTTAGTACTTGTGTAGAAATAGTATGCACACTAAGTGTTTGATAGAATGTCTTTATGGGTGGTTTACATAAAAATCTCTCATGTTACATACTTTTCTAAACTTTCTATGCATGCCAAGTGTTAGTGTACATAGTGTTTGTGTTAAGCGTGATTACATGCTAGGCTTTTGTTAGAATATTTATATTCTTAGATCAATTATGCATGCTATGTATATTTGATGCTAAGTTTCCCTAAGTGATCTAGCAATTGGACTTTATTTCTCTAAACCAACCCACCTTGTGATGGTTTGCCTAGCTGGATATGGATAGACATGTTTGTCTTCTAAATTGGTTCAATTATATGATGATTGGATGGGTTAGCCTTGGTTTTCAGCCTCTTTAAATTCATAGATTTTAGTTCATTTTCATTCACTTTGCGTTAGATTTAATTGCCACCTACTAGGTGTTTAACGAAATGCCTAGGTAGGTTTCATTTTTAAAATTCAAACTAAATTTTCTTTATTTCTATTGTGTGACACCTATTAATTAAGGAAAAAAGGAATTATGAGTTCACTATGCCTCTCCCTATTAGTACGACTAGTACTACATCATTATAAATTTAAATTACTATATCGAATCACCTTACACTTAGGGTATAAATCCACATTGTTAAACAATATGCAATTTTGATGTCGTTGCCAGGGAGCGCAATTGTTTGTGCATAATTCAAAGCTATGATTGAATCGTCTCAAGCAATTGAGAATGTTCTTTTCTATCTCTACTCTTTTAGTTAGTGGTTTTTATTTCTTTTTACATTGTATCATAATGCATTTGCTTGCCATTTAGTTAGTTTGCATTGCATTTAGTTTAACTTGTATATTTAGCTTAGTTTTTTTTTTTTTTTTTTTTTTATTTATTTTCATTAACTTTTACATTTTTATGTTGAACATGGATTTCAATTCGTGCACATATGGTTCACTGGGCACTGCCCATCCACATGTGGGTTATCTAGAAGAGCTTTATGACACACATTTTTTTCTAGAAACCACACATATGCTACCGTTATATTCTGGACATAAAGCATAAGGAACCTTATGTCCATCTTGAAAACTTACGAGTTGGTATATGTGCATCAAACTAATTGTTGCTTGGATGATACCTTTATGTTAGCTTTTCCCTATGACATTGCATAAGGTAGCTCTTAATTTGGTATTATGCCATACATTCACCTATTCAGTCTTGGGAGGATTTGTTGAATGCATTTTTTCTCCACTTTTCCTCCTTGCATAAGACATACATCTTTTAATTTCAATTAAAATCTTTCTATCGAAAAGAGGACAAGATGTTCATTGAATGTTGGAAAAGGCTCAACAATATTTTATAGTCCTACTTCATCTGTCATTTAGAGTTGGTGTATATTTTGAGTTGCTTCTTTCATAGCTTATGTCTAGAGATACACCACCTCTTAATGAGAATCTTGATCCTACACTAAACATGGCATGACGCTATCTTAAGTCTCTTTATAAGAACACGAGACATAAAGGAGGTGTTACACCCTAATCCTGGGGACCCGGGGGGGTGAGTGAAAGACAAACACAACATGAGAACTGGGTTAATAAAATCAGAGCAGCACTGCGGTTACACAATGGACCCACAAAACCTCCCCTCCTATATAACGGACTAAAGGGTTTTAAACCTGGACCTGTTATATAAAAAAGCCTGTATATGACATCCATTTACCTAGCTAATATCCATCAAACCATACATGCTCATCTTTTAACTAGGACAAACTGATAATCTAGAAGGCAATCCCAAAAGCATAAATTCCATACACAGGCCTTAAGGCCATTACACTTCCAAAAGATAAAATAATATACAATTTTCAAATTTAAATTCATTATATATCACCGACCCTTGGGCCATTTTCATTCTACAACCAACATGTACATATTCAACTTTACATTTATCCAATTCTCAAAACTAGCAAAAGTCTACGACCTTCCTTGTAAAATCATCTAGCTAGACTCAAGGCTCCTCTGGTCTCCCCTGTGTGGGTCCTGCAAGGGTATTTGTAGGGGCGTGAGTACTAAACACAGGTGCTCACAACACTAAAACAAAAACATGTATATGATGTATGCATGCCCCAAAAAATACCAATAAAGAATATGCTTCATTATGGTAATCATTATGGTAATGAGCATGTTAGAAGCAATCAAGATATCTCATGAACAACATAGCAATTCCAAAAATCTCAAAGCATGCAATGGTTCAATGTTTTCACTTTATAGACTTTCTGTCTTTTCATACTTTCACCACACAAAAAAGATATCGGGGTGAGTACAGCTTAAGCGTGCTTTAGGGTCCCAGCCCAGGGCGACGCTACGCCAAATAAATCACCGAAGCGTGCTTTAGGATCGTAGTCCAGGGCGACGCTACGCCAAATGAATCACCGAAGCGTGCTTTAGGATCGTAGTCCAGGGCGATGCTATACCAACTATACGAATCATTTCGTAGGCTACTAACCTACTGGTATGAACACCAACCCTGCGCAGGTTCCGGGACTTTCGACCCGAGGGTATCTCAGCCCCTACTATTTTTCGTATCCCACTATCCTCATTCAAAATCAACTAGTTTTATCTTTTTAGAACATACGAGTTCATCATTCATCACATCGTTCCATCATGCTTATACATAATGCATTTAATAATAACATTACTGAAAACTAACAATTGACTTTCAAATGTAAAGCCATTGGAACTACATCAATGTCAACCCACTCACATTATTTGCCACAAAGAAATTTTTAGTTTTTTATTTTTTTTACCGAAGGAAACATTGCTACATTTATTTCTATGTTAATGCTTTCAATGGTTCATCTTAAACCGCCATCATGTAAAAATGTTTCAAGAGTTATTAAGACACCTTTCATGTACATGTATTCAAAGTCTCTAGGCTTATTTGAACAAAGATACCACTCATTATCAACACAAAGTTCAATTTTCCATTTAAGGCTAATTTGAGCAAGTGAGAAGGTTCTTAAATCTCCATAACTACTTTTTAACATGCCTAGACTATTGAGTTCATTTCCATCAATTCTAAATCACCAAGTTAACCTCAATATAAGCTTAGATCATTCATACATCTCAACTCATCCTAATCATCAAATAGTTCGTTTATAGGTTCCAACACACCATAACATAAGATTGGTTGCAAGAAAATCATTCATCATCACATACATATTAAGAAAGTGAGGTATCTCCCTACCTCTCCTTCTTGGCCGAAAATTTCGGGTGTTCAAGGAAAGTGAAGATCAAGTCCTTTTTGGTTCCAAGAGGAGTTTATAAGCTCTTCTTGCCAAACTCCTTCTCTTTTTCTTAAGAGCATCAACAACCTTCAAGAATTTCGCAAGTGCTCTTAGTTTACCTTTACACCAATAAACCAAAACAAAGGGGTTTTTAATAGAACTAGAACAAAAAAGGCCTACTAAGAGTTCAAGAAGCTATCTTTCTTCTTCTCTTTCTTCTTCTTTCTCCTTTTTCCCTTCTTCTTCCCTTGGCCGAATTTCTTTTCTCTCAAGCTCACAATGCTCTCTTCTTTCTTTGGTTATGGTTTGCTTCTTTTCTTGCCTA
>JAVXUM010000021.1:5539672-5553512 GCA_035590655.1 Pouteria glomerata | reverse complement strand
GAATCAAAAATATAATTCTTTTATTTATGCTGAACATAGGAAGTCCTGTTTAAGTTTCCTTGGTCTTTTTTGTTTACACTTTGCTGGGTCATCCACAAGACTGTAGATCAGGAAACACCAATCTCTGAAACTGGTCAAGGGGACACAGCATATCTATTCTTCCATAAAGGGTAAGACTCAGAGCATACAGAGAAAATAGCACTGGGTAATTTATTATTCTAGTCCAAAGAAATATTATTCAGTCACATGGATCAAGTAGATAATCAATACCATTCTACCTCTGCTTCCATAACCTTAGCCAGACAAAAGTTGTTTCACTTCCAGTGAACAAGTACTGGCCCAATAAACAGAGAGCCTTCTTTGTAAATGAAAATTGAACTTCAGATTACGAATAAAGTGCAAAATGAGTGAATTTTGAATCAACATGCAGCAAAATAAAATGATATGGGCAGCTACGAACCTTTTAACGCACTTTCATCATGAAGCATTATGGATTAATTCAGTGTAAACGGATAAACTCCTGAACAACACAAGTTCAATAAATTTATCCAAAAATAGCAGATCACGACGCACACCAGACAAAACATATAACAGAACAACTTTTGAATGTTGGTGGACACAGAGGATTTCTAAGTGTGTAGGCCAAAATTTTTGTTTGTGTCCCCTCATAAAAGAACAAAACTTTTTTGTTCAAGACAACAACAGATTTTAGAAGAATGGCAAAAAGGAACGGAAGTCGAAACCTGTTCAATGATGCAATTTCCAGTTAAGATTTCAGATTCTCGGCTTGACCCCGTTGCAATACTGCGACATAACACAGTCGAAATGTGCCCGCGGAGAAGCCAAACAATAGGTAAAATGAATCCAATACATGAAAATGGTTGGTAAAAGTTGCTTCAAAAAGCAATTACTTAGCCCCGTTTGAAAACCATTTTATTTTTAGTTTTTTATTTTTATTTTTTTAAAAAAAAATTAAATATAAAAACTCGTTTGACAAATTTATTTTTAATTTTAAATTTTAAAACAGTAAAAACTGTTTCCAAAATTTTCAAAAATATGAAAATACAAAAAAGATGTTTTCTCAAGTTTTTATTTTCTTTTTTACACATCATCATCAATCATAATCATCAACCATAATAGTCCGTTGATCACCACCAACATCTAGCTACTGCCACCACTATCCCATCCAATTCTGGTCACCGTCAAATATATTTTTATTTAATATTAAAATATTTAATTAATATATAAAAATATATTAAATTAATAATATATTATTTTATTTATATTTATATAAAAATATATTAATATAATTTAATTAATAATGAATTTTATCAATATTTAATTTAATATATTAAATTATAAATTAAAAATATTAATTAACTAAATTATATTAATTATAATCGTATTTAACTAGTTAAACTATATATAAATAATTTATTACATTATTTTTAATAAATAATATAATTTATATTTAATACATTTTATTTTTATTAAATTAAATTATATTAAATAAAAATATAATTAAAAGAAGTATGTTAAATCAATTTAAATTAAATTAATTATTTAATTAAATTTAATTAATTACATTAATATAAAGAAATAATTTACTATAAATAATAATTAATTCAATTTAATTAATATATATTATAATATAATAATAAATTTAAAATATATTTTAATTAATTAAAATATGGTGTTTTAAAATATAATAATTAATTAAAAATAATTTAATATAAAATAAATTTTAATTAAAAATACAATGATTAATTTATGAATATATTTTATTTTTATTGAATTTAATTATTTTGAAAAAATAACATAATTAAAATTATTAAATTTAATTAATCAAATTAATAAATTTATGTTAATTAATTTAATTAACAAACAATATATTTTACTAAATTGTTTTTTAAAATAATTATAATAAATGATGTTTAATATATTTTATTTTTTAATTATATTATTTTTAATAATTATAATAATTAAATTATTAAATTTAATTAATTAACGACTTTAAATAATAATTAACAACTATCGTTACCAAATGCATTTTTTAATTTTTGTTTTTGTTTTTTATTATAAAAGTGAAACTAAAAATAAAAAACTGAACATAAAAACTAAAAACTAACTGTTTAATCAAATAGACCATTAATAAAGAAAATAAAACTTATCTATTGCAATTAAAAAAAATTGTTTTCTGAAACTTTTTATCAAATTAAGTCATAACTCCTACAATAATTTTTACAAATGACAAAAACTTATACTACTCAACTCAACAAACCTATATGTTCATTGAGTAAAAAAAAATAGCATCGGGAGCACAAAAGCCAGGAAGAAGGTGAGGTTTCAAAAGATTTCCAGAATTCCTTTAGGTCCCCTTTTTTTCCAAGCAGAATAATAGTTGGAACTCAAAGTGAAATAACTACAAGAATGGTCATTAATTAATCTAAGGAACTATTTTGTTAGTCAAATCTACTTCGTCAATTACATTTCAAAAGAAATTTTCTCTTAAACAATTATTCAAACATCTTTATACACCAGAATTATAATCACTTCCAAACTAAGAAAAAATAAAAATAATAAACCTAGACAAACCTTAAATCAAAATTCCAAAACAAAACTGACAGCCATCACAAATCAGACGACTCTAAAAGAATTCAAAGAAAAGCACAGCAACCATAAATACCTTCCTCGGAAAAACTATGACAAATGGAAGCAAAAATGTTTTTATTGATTTATAGCATTCACATAGTCAACCCTTTTTCATGGCAACAACTAAAGCAAAGGAATGACGAAACAGATAGCTGAAGCATAGAGGTGAAGACGAAGCAAACCCATTGTCCTTGAGGATGATTGGACGATTTTCTTGCTTGTTTGAGATCTAAAAGTTTAGACTCATTTTCCCATTCGTTCTGGGATTTTCCAATTCATTTTAGTGGAGTGCACAAAGCAGAACCTAAAATGATGGTGAGTCGACAATGTTTCAGATCTCAATTACTCTCAAAACTGAAACAAGATAACCAATTAACTTTTAGTGCAGTTTATGTGGTGGAATTTGAAGCATGGCGGGCCTGATCCCAATTACTCTCTCAAAACCAAAAGAAGAAAATCAATGTAAGGAAAGCAGGTGAAGATTCTATAGAGTTGAGAGAGAGACTAGTGTGAGCACAAACACACACCTTCCAAAAACACGTGCTAACTCCCTCTTTTTATATGTATTATCATTAGAACAACTTCCCTGCAATGCTATTGGGAAAAACTTTGCCAAAGAACATAGAAAGATTTCCTCTACAAACTTTCTGGTAGCTATCAAATAGACAAATTTGAGTTTGTTTAACAACTGTGGGTACCTAGGCCAAGTTAGCTGGACCCAAGTCGAGCCAACATCAGAAGGAAGCCTCCGGCATGATGTTGCCGCATGAAGACCCAGCTGTTGAGGGGGGTTTCCTGCATGGAATCATCCACGACAAAACATTTACTGGGTGCACCACAGGACTTTCCAGAGCCCAAAGTAAGGCCCAAGGATCTCCCCAAAAGGGGACCTTCACTCATTCATCTAGCGAGATGATTGAGATCCAGTGATTTATTAGTCAGGATCAAGGGATTCGTCGAGAGCTCCTCACCCAATCTGGAGAGAGAGATCACCAAGAGTTGTCCAAAACTCCAGTGCCCTAATCAAGTAAGGTTGTGCCAACATAGGGCTGAATCCCCGCTAGGTGGATACAATGCCCTGACTCATGCCCTCAGAAACTTCTCGCAACATATATATGCCTCTCTCCCCTTCCTAAGGTCATCATCATCACAACCATAACCAGAATTATCCCCTTTCACCGAGATCTCTCTCCCTTGCTCCAGACTACCTTAATTCTCACTCAACCAGCCTCAGGTGACTCCACCATAAACAACGCTCAACATTGCTCCTAAATAACCAATCATCTCTCCTAGGTCTAATCACCCACAACTAAATGATAGCCATAAATGCGCACACAAATATCCAGCAGGAAAATGATACTCGGAGAGAGCAAAGCATAATGAGAAGGAGCAAGATGCCTAGTCCAAATACACCTCTCAACGCTCAAAACAGAAACAGGGAGAATGTTTCTCAAACTAAATTGTAAAAATTTTCCAATAAATGTCGGTGACTTTATATCTTATCAGTAACACAAATCTTAATACTTAGTCTTGAGAAAGAAAAGATGCACATGCAAATTGCCATTTTAATTTGACGGCAGTTAATGAAACTGAAATGTACGGCAATCTGTACTATTGTGGCAGAAATTTGATCACTTCTTCCGCTCAACAACCTAGACATGTAGCTATAAAATTTTTATTTAAATCCTGACTCCCGAGACCACGCAATAAAACAGTATTTGATCATCCCGGTAACACATAATCCAACAAGAACAAATAGTGAGAAGGTGAAGCATCAATCAGTATGCAACAAATTACAGAGCATGATTAACTATTCTATAAATAAAGAATGATAGATTCAGTTGCAATCGGCATAGTTGAAATTATGAAGAGAACACAAACTATAGGTACGAGCATAGACAACTAATTCCTCTTTAAGAATGGAGCAAGCCAATGCAATGGAGATCCAATGCAACAGAGAGTAAATCCCTACATCTAGGCCTTAGGGTACGACAGCCACAAAAGTGCAGATTATGATCATGTCCTTTTCTTGCTCAACTAATAGAATGTAACATAACAAGACCCAAACTTTTTTAGCAGAACAGTATAATAAGGTAATAAATAAAATATGCACACAGAAGATTAGAGCATATTGAACTAGAGAGCAGCCATTGTTCTGATATCTGATGCAGCATATGTTTCACCAGAGGTCAAGCATTCATATTACCAGCCACCGGCGCCCTTCATCAACATTATCTGGCAGTTTTTCTTTCCAAGGAAAACAGTTTGAGCATTTAAAACTGTCACCAGAAGTTCTTATGCAAGACACTTTCATACAAATTCAAATCATCAAGAAAGGAAATTTTAAAAATTGCAAAGAATAACAAATTTGATGAAAAAAGGACGCAAAGTTCAATATAATGTTAAGAAACCTTATTCTGAGGAAATTAATTTGGCAGTAGTACTAAAGAATCCATTTAATCCAAAAGAGTTAAAAAAAAAAGGTCCAGCTACTTCTAATCCAGATGGATCTGCAAAACATCTCTTAGTTGAAATCCCTGAGTCTTCTTTTTAAGACGTCCAATGACTTCTTGTTAGAACTTTGCTTTGTATTTCTGCTTGAAAGACTTCCAAAGAGCCCATCAGGAGAATCCTTGAACTTCTCGCAGATCATAGCCACCTTCTTGTAGTCCAAAGAATTGTAATTCTTCATCCTTATAACAGGATTCATGAAGTTCTCAGGCTGACTGCTCAACAGAAGGTTTATCAATTGCCTTGCTTCAATTAAGCAGCCACGAAAACTACCTTCCTTGTATATCTCACTCAATCCGGTACTGTGAAACCTCTCGTCTGCAAATGACTCTAATGCCTTCAAATCACTGTTGATGCCCATAACTGCATTAGCATTAAACCTCTTCACACCATCGCTGAGAAAAGCTCCCACAATAGAGTTGGAAATATGCTCAAGAGCTCCACTCCCAACCTTATACAAAGCATCCAGGGGTAAAATTTGCTGAGCGGTGGACATAAGAGTGTCAAGATAAATAATCACCTCATTTATGTACTCATGTGCACTTGGCGGGATATCCTCCGGAGTCCAATTCACATTCTCTGTAAGTTCCATAAAGTCATCTAACTTGGAGTTCACCAAATTTAACAGAGCAAGATAAGCTGCATCTCTTGATGTTTTGAGAACCACCTTCGCCGCTAGACTAGCCTGGGGCCTTTCAACTGTTCGGATTGGGATCCCACATTGCTGGGCTGCATGCTGTAGGAAAAAATCACAAGCCCTTTCGAGAACAGCAATGTTTGCAGCAATCTGCATTGCTTGGGAGACACCTGTAGTACCACTGTAAATCGTATTGAGTATAACTTCATTTAATACGTCAATCAATAGCCTGTCCAAATACTTCTTCACAAAATCAAAAAAATTCATTTGACCCCCATAAGACAAGTAATTGACTGAGTCCTTTATGAATGACCTAACAATGCGGCAGCAATCAGGTACCATGGAAGAGAAGGGTGCAATATATGGGAAAGCTGGCATTATATCTGAGGTCTGAATATGGAACATTAGGACATTTGTATGGTAATCTGACTCCCTTTTCATTACCATTTGCTCACAGGTGTCATTGGCAAGGACATCATCAATTTGTTTTCGACACTCCGCCAAAAGAAGCTTGTGGTACTTCTCACGGCTACTGTTCAGAGTCTCGAGCAGTGGAACCACTGCATAACCATATTGTCTTAGTGTTGTTCCAAGAAGAGTCACATAATCCTTGACCAAGAGAAGATGGCTTGCAGTATCCATATGTGAAAATTGTTCCTCCAACACCGACGTCACTTTAGCCACAGCAGTTTCCCACATTGTCTCAAGCTGACTAGGCTGCAATAGCCCACCACCAGTCCGTAAGACTCTATCCTCCACAATAAAATACCCTGCAATTTGAGCTAGAAAGGTCTGATGGGATTCAAGAAATGGCTGTGAAGAAGATATTTGCAAGTCTGAACTTAACTGCAACAACCGGTTCTTGCAATAGTAATCACGGAACTGCTCTTGGATTCCTAAGCAAGAATGGATGTGATATGCCCGATAAAGGGGTGTAAGATCAAACTTCAGAACAGAGTTTTCATCAATTTCTTCAACATCTAAAGTATATGAAAAATCTCCAAACCCTGAAGAATTCTGTTCCTCAGCTTTCCTCTGTCGAGCTAGCATATCCTCATCCTTCTGGCGTGCTGATGCAGCATATCCTATTGCCATTTGTCCAATATCCTTTGCAGTGCTTCTTATCTGAACTAACCATTCATTAACTAGACTGGTGACCTTCTTCTCAATGTGCGATTTTATTACTGGTATTGTCTTCTCAACAAGCATCCTGATCGTCTTAACAGGAATATTCTGCAAATAATTTTTCTCAATCAGATCAATTATTTTCAGAGCAGGGTAAAACCTGCCTTCGGAGATATGACTGTTACACTTCACACACAGATCTAACACTTGAACACAGTTCCTTGACATTTTAATGGCTTCAGTGACGTTCTTCTTGATTGAATAAGTTAGCAGAAGATCCTCAAGTTTAAGAAGAAGAGCACTCCCAACCTCCTGCAACCTAAAGTTATCACTTGCAAGCTCACTTTTGAGCTCTTCTGCATCAACCAGGACACCTCGGAGCTCATCAACTGCCAGAATAAATTCCTCATAATGGAGCTTACAGAGCTCCTCAATTTCGACTTCCTTCTTCTTGACAACAATTCTAAGTTGTTGAAGGAGGCTTTCGGGCCTCCCCATCTCGAAAGCAAGCCTGACCATAGGACCCAAATCCTCGCCATTTGCAATCAAAGTTGCAAGTACCAAGTCTTCGCCAGCATCTCCATTATCCGCTACAGTTCTCCTCTTGGGTTTTGCATTCATGGTTCCTCTCGACCCTGCAAATCAAACGAACGGCAAATCCATCTCACCAAAGACAAAAGTAGAAGATACCCACTTAGGCACATCTCATTAAATTGGAACCCAAAAATGAAAATGCTGAACTTTATCGGGAAATATTGTTCGAGGACAACGGGGTGTCTTAAATCGTTAATGCACGCCAAAGATAAAGTTGAAATCAATTTCTTCAAGTAAATAAATCAATGGGTTTCAGGGAAGAAAATCTTGCCAATCTACTGATTTCTCATTCTATAAAAGAACCAAATACCTAAAAACTAATAAAATAACAATAATAACACCTGATTTAAATTTAAAAACACAATTGAGTAAGCGGATGAAAATAGGTTATCATCAGTGAATCGGTTTCCCATTTCAGTAACTAAAAACATTACATAAATGCACTCAGTTCGAGATATCACATTTTCAAATAGGTTTTGACTAGCAAATCAAAAAGAGAAGCACCACACAAATAGAAAATTGAAAAAACCCACAAACGAAATGCCAAAAACAAATTTCCAATACAAAAGGAAAAAGAAAAAAAAAAAAGAATAAAATCCCAAAAAAGTAATCGAAACTTGATCGCGATGAGGAGGACTCACGGTAAAGTAAAATTAATCCCAAATACGCTGACGCAGGACGAAAATTTCTTAACTGGGTTCAGTCCGGGAACTACTCCAAAGGTTTTCGCCTCCCAAAGATTTTTCCGTCACTTTCTTGGCGTTCCTGTTTCGTTCCTGCTGGCCTCTGCTTAGCTTCTCCTTCGAATGTGTTCGATGTTATTAATGATTTATAAATTATTTTAGATTTCTACTATTACCAGAGCAATTCTTATTTTTGTCAGATCTGGTACTACTAATTTGTGCAAAAAGTTGTCGTGTACTCGGACAATAGCTTTTTTGTCCGGAACTTTATTATATATTTAAATAATGAGTTAAACAATGGGAAAACGGTTGAGACATTCTCACTTTGAAGCCAAGCAAATCCGGGTATTATTAATAAAGTACTAGAGATCTACCTGCCTGGTTGTTTTTTCATATTAATTTCTTATTAATATTTCTCAGCCATATCATTCCTTCTTAAGCGTGCATTCCTGGGTAGGGTTTAGTTTAGGTTTGCATTAAATCATAACCAAATTAATTTTTTTATTGAGTTTAAAATTTTGGACACAAAATTCAATTGTACAAATTCAATTTCATAATACAATTATCGATATTTATTAAAAAAGAAAAAAATAAGTAAAAATTCAAGTTTGATGGATTTGAATCAATTCAAGTCTTAAAATAAGTTAATCAAAGAATGAACAATCTAATTAGTTTAATTTTTAAGTTGTTTAGGTTATTTTACATAATCCTAGTTTAGTACTCTAATTTTTAGTTATTATTAAAGTAAGTATTACTCAATTTTCTTTATTTTTATTTATAGAAATAAAAAAAAAAAAATGAGTAAGAAATATATGGCATACATAAAGATTTACGTAATTCAACTTCAAACTTACTCTCAAGCAAAAATCTGTGGGAGTTTCTATTATTGAAATTAGAAACTATAAAAGTTTTGCCTTTAAAATTAAAATATATTTATACATATGTGGGTCTCTTTCTTCACTTGATCTCTAAAATACGAAATTAATTGATTTATTTATAGAGTTATTTGGATAGCAAAGTTATAAATAATCTGAAGTTTAACAATTCAAATAATGATATAAGTTTAATTTGATAGCCTAAGTGATAACACAACCATATAATTATTTCACAATGCTTCCCCTTGGATGGCCATTTCCGCATACCATGTGCATTTATGCTATTTTGTATAATCTCTCTAATTTATAGTTTTAGTTAACGTAAATCTTTCAAATGAAACATTCAAATTACATATACTGAACTTTTGAAAGTTGCATTAGGCAGTGCCTTGGTAAATAAATCTACTAAATTATCACAAAAGTCAATCTATCGAGCATCTATATCACCATTCTTTTAGGAGTTTATGTGTATGGTAAAATTTTTTAAGAATAGGTGTTTTATTTGATTATTTCTAATGAATCCACTTAGAAGTTGTGTTATACAGATAGCATATTTTCATCTAATATGGTTGGAACATTCTTGATTGATAGAATTTTACATTATTTTTGAATATGTCCAATTATTAATCTCAGTGATACACATTCTTTATTAGTTTCATGAATGGTTATTAGCTTAGAATGAATAAAAAAAAGTTGCGACAATTGTTTACTTTCTTAATTTCTAAACTAATATGGTAGTACCATAAGTAAAACCATATTTTGTGCGGATCAAATAAATAGCTAGCACCTGCATATCCTACTAATTTAGTCTTAGGTTCAGATGAATAAAATAAGCCTAAATTAGTTGTTCCTCATAAATATAGCAAAATGTGTTTCACACCATCCCAATGTCGTCTAATAGGGGCAAGGGTGTATCTTGCTAAGACATTAATTACAAATGTAATATCATATTGTATGTAATTTTTCCAATGTCGTCTAGTATGAGCAAGGTTGTATCTTGCTAATTAGACATTAATTACAAATGTAATATCAGATTGTATATAATTTGCAAGATATTGCAAGATATATTAACGGTGATTCTACTTACAAATGGTACATTGGGACAAGAAAGTGTCTCTGTAATGATCTAGATTTCTACATTTATTTATTTATGCAATTTTTAAGCATATGTCCTGTTTTTTTGGGTAGATTGAACTAAGTTTACTTGTTGTGTGGGTAATTGGGTTAGATGTTGTGTTTTAACACCTAAAATTTTTTATAAGGGGAGGGATGGCATGCGCGCGAAAATTATTATTATTATTATTATTATTTTGGCATGCATGGCTTGTGGGTGTTTGGTATGCGCACGAATTTGGTATTCTTGAGCTCACGGCCTGTGTGGGTGGGAATGGATGTAGATGATTGATTTTGACCTAGTTTTATTAAGACGACCAATGCAAGGGACCACAAAATTCCACCCGCAGAACTAGTCATTGGTTTGATCAAGTACTTTTGTGCCCACTTTGAACCGTTAAAAGTAAATCGATTCCTTTGCTCAACTCACAAATACAATAATAGCTCTATTTGGCTTCTTTCCTAGGAGGACTGCACTTCTGTAATATTCACAAAAATAAGAACAAAAACTACATTTGGTTGTGGTGATTTAGGCGTAGAATGGATAATTTTTTTTTTTCTTTCTTCTGTCAGTGTTTAAAATTTTTTTAAAGTGATTTTTGAATAGCAAAAAAATTAAAAAAACTTAGTTTATAAGTAACACGCGACTAAATTAATCAAAAAAGTTTAAAAAATTTGTAACTTTTAGTAAATTTTGATATATCTCAAATAATACGCCTTGTTTAGCCTACAAAATTTTATCAAATTTTAACTACTTTTTGTACTTTCTTTTAATTAAATTTTAATACATATCACATTTATATCAAATTAATTGTACTTTTATTGTGTTTTTTGTCAAATTTTTTTCTTCCAAACACCTCATTATAGAATAAAATATGCAAATTAACGAGAGAGAATGTATGACCTTTGTATTTTGGCATAAACCCCAACTTTGAAGGAGATAGTATCCGAAGCCGGCTACAAGTCTCGAATTAATTTCCTAGGCTTTCTTTGGTTATAAAATTTGGTTTTAATTTCTTTTGTATTTTTTTTTTTTATCCTATATGACTTTTTTCACCAAAATTTAATTTTCTTTTCTAAAATTGTAACTTTCAAACGTGTTAACGATATTTGTAAAAATAATTAAAAAATTTAGGTTCATTTAAATAAAAATTATCTATTTAAATAAAAAAATAATTCTTTTTTTTTATTTATGAATATAATTAGCATGTTTAAAAGTTAAAATTTTTGAAAAAAAAAATTAAATTTTAGTTTACAAAAATCATGTAAGACGAAACACAGCTTAAAAAAAAAAAAAAAAATCAATTTTGGCACCACGTTGAGTGCAACAAAATAATAAGAAAAAGTAACCAAGCAAAAACATAAGATGAAATAAGACCCACGGATTCAACATTCAAAGGCACCACCACCAATCCCATGATCAAACATAGAACCTCCTTTCTATGCCTGTATTATTCCTCCCATAATCTCAAATTGACCAGGCTTTTAAGCTTTTCGCAGCCGTGTTAGTATTTTCAAATAAATGAAAGAAACCATTGAGATTCTATTCAAAATCAAAGGAACAATGAAATCTTCTATAACATTAAAATCAGTCCACATTAATGGACGATGCAAGTAAGTCTACATTTCTTTATTTTGATACCATTAATCCTCCCACTGTCAAAACTTACTGATTAAAAGGAACACAGTGCACATGATTCCCGTATCGTGGGGGTATGAGAGTTCTCTAGGATGTAGGCAAATTCCCTCTGCCAGTTAATCGGCTGATTCCAGGTCCGAAATTTCACGTCACATAAAGAGGAGGACACTGATTAAGCTACAAGAATTAGTGAAGCTTTAGCTATGTACAAAAGTCAGTGGATCTCTGGATCTTTGGACACTGCTCTAATCTCCAGTCTTCAAGCAGTCACTAAATGAGCGACGGATCCCTTTAACGGAAGTATGCACGAATACGTGACATACTTAACGCTGTCTATCAGAACAACAACAAAAATCCGAGAGAGGGACTTTGGTCCCATCACGCCATCGCCCTCGCTGTCACCAGCCTCCCTCGGATCAACAAGCACGGAAACCACCATTGATGAATGAGATTTATTTCCTTGGAAGTTGTCTTTATCTGGATTTCTTCTCGCTCTTTCTTTGGTAATGTTGTTCCGAGAGCCAGGTAGGGGAATTGGAGCACCCGGGAGAATCCTCCTATTCCGGCCCTTGACAAGTTGTGTAGCGCTCTGACTGTGCTCCGCAGAGATGTTCGCAACTGAGGTGGCTGGAACTATGGCTCCTGGACCCGGTGAGACCTCAAACTGGAACACTTCAGTGCACATGTCGGAACTCAACATTGGCCCTGCACAGAACATCAAAACTCGGTGAAGGCACCACAAGTATAGGATATAGGAAGGGTGAAATGAAAAAATAAATACAATCAGGACATCAAATATATTACACATCTATTGGACCTAAAATCCCAACCTCCTATAACCCAGGAAACCACACAAGCATGCAACAAAATGGTGGGCATATGATCCTATTGGAATTACTGAGCAATTTAAGAAGGTTTTCGGGTCTATTTCGGGAATCTAAGAAGCATGAACACTTCTAGGAAGTTGATGTGCCAGTGTCTTGTCAGTATCGAGCACTCTCAAGATGTGTCCAATACTTGTTTAAACATGATCTTATTGATTCAAAACTCGAATATGAAATACCGTCAAGCACTACCATTCACTTAATCTCCATCCATGCAATGAAAGAGAGGACACAAGATGCTAGATGCATCAGAGTCATAAACTATGGCCCCATTGGCACTGGCTTAAAAATCAGCTTTTCTAAATTTGAGCTTAAAAAATAAAAAATAAAAATAAAAAGTCTATCTGGTTTTCAAGCCTTTTGGACTTTTAAAAGGCTTCTTTTTTTCGGTTTAAAAAAATCAAAAGCTCAGAAAAATGAAAAAAAAGAATGAAAGCCCTGGAAAATGATGCTTTTGGGGCCTTTTTCACAGTAGCAAAGCTACATCTTCAGTTCCTAAGCTACTAACTCACATTTTATTTTCTATCATCAAACCTTGGAAAGTCATATTTACAATCGGTTGAATGAAGCAAATTGTAGTATTAAACACTTTTGTTTGATAAAATGGCTTTCCCATCGGTTTCCCATCTTCAACCCATGGTCTGATTTCCAGATAAAAAATGACATATAACACAATCTAAAAGAATATTTGAACTTGCCACTACCTAAAAGGCCATTTACAATGTTCTTGCAACTTGCTATTTAATTAAGGGACATTTATAAAACAACACAAACATAATAAGAAGTCTACATAAATTACAACAATTGTAACTGCAATTAACTAGAATTAGGAATTTTTGGATACAGGGAAGAGGATAAGTAATGAAGTAATCACATGCATCACACATAAATTACTTCTAAAAAATAAGAATGATCTCTTTTAACAAATGATGGTCAATTAGACATAACTACATGACATGAAACCACTGTCAATTTTACTTCTGAAATATTGCTGAAGAAAAATAATGCAAACAAACGACAGAATTTGAAAAATACTTTACAAAGTAATTAGGTAGGCCATATTTATTTAACTTAATAAATGTGTGTATGTGTGTGATTTTTTTTTTTTGGGGGGGGGGGGGGGGGGG
>JAVXUM010000021.1:5432915-5443144 GCA_035590655.1 Pouteria glomerata | reverse complement strand
TACTTTTCATACATTTCGTACTTTGCAAATGAAAATGCTTAAAAAATGACTATAATTAATTTTAAAAATTATATTTATATTTTTATATTTGTATAGTTTGATTCTATTTAATTTTTAATAAATATTTTAATTTTTTACTTAAAAATTTAATATCGCTTCACTCTAAGGATAGTTTGAACCTCCAAGTAACTTAAAAAAATTTCAAAACTTTTAACTTTTTTAAAATTCAAAAAATTCTAATTTTTTTAAAAACTTTTGTCAAAATCCATTAGAACAAACAATTATAATACATTTCAATAGATTTTAACAAATTTTTGAAAAGTTAGATTGATATTCATATTAAAAAAGTTTACAAAATTCAAAAAATTTTTAAGATTATCTACTAATATTTTGTCACGTATAATTTTATATAATTTTATATCAAATCAAATACGAACATCTAATCATCATTCAAAATAACTTTTTACACTCTAAATTCTAAAAAATTTCACTTTTGGTTTTTTTCACACTCCAATCGACCCCTAATCCAAAATAGAAATGGTGCAAAGATAGATTTTAAAAGTTTAGGAGACCAAATGATTTTCACCTTAACAGTCTATTTAGATGAAATAAAATGGAAAGAAAATAAGAGAAAAGAAAAATGTTAGGATTAATAACTTGTTTGTGAGTTTTTTTAGGAGAAAAAAAAAAAGAAGAAGAAATAGAAAGAAATAAAAAGAAAATTGAGTGTTAAAATTTTTAAATTTTTATCTTCCCAAAAGTGGGAAGAAATGGAGAAAAAGGAATGTGAATAAATAAAACTTTCAAAATGACAAATTTGCTCATAAAATAGAGAATAAGAAAAAATAAATAACAAAAATATCATAAACTAAATAAATTGATTACACTCTAATTTCTCGAAAGATTTAATGGTAAATTAACCATATATCATTTCTTTTCCTTCTATTTCTTCTCAACTCACAAATAAAGAGAAAGAAATTTATTATTCTTTTTTTTCCTAATTTTAAAAATAAATAGAAAATAAAATCATTTCATTTCTTTTCTCTTTTCTCCTGACTAATTTTTCTTTTCTTTATTCTCCTAAACTCACAAATGGAGCCAAGCACAAGGGTTAAAAAGGCCATTATCCATTATATACATCATATATATCAATTAAATATTTTGTATTTATATAAGATACAGTTTGTATTTTTTCTTAAAATTGTAATACGTTTTATTAATTTCTAAACTATTATTATATTAATAATTGATATTGAAATTTTTACAATAAAAAATTATATTTAAACTATCATACCATTCTATTTAATAAATTTGAAAATTATTGCCAACATCTCATTAATTTAATATTAAAGATTAAAGAAAAATAAATAATGCACTAATAAAATATGTCTATTTATCCCATGTTAAATTAAAAATGTAAAAAGTGTCTCTTTTAAACAAAATTATAAATAAAATTTGTTGTTGAAATGACTTTCTTTTTTTTTTTTAAAGAACATTTAACATACAGTACTTTTTGTTGGGGGGTTAAAGGGATTCGCAAGTATATGAACCCGGGATGTAAGCAAGCGAGAGATGCTAAATTTTGAGTCATTGAATATAGAAAGCATTGTTCCCCGACTATATATCAATGAATTAAAATTACCATAGTTGGGTTAGTAACTTATTATTTAATATTCGTTTGTTTTCATTAACAAAATGTGAAAATGCTAAAAGTTGTAGTTGCTATGATGATATCAGTGCTAACAAAAATAGTTAGGGTTGGCAATATTAAATACTGTATAAAAATTCAATTTAAACGTGATTATTGCTATTAAAGACTCGCTTAAGGGAAACGTGAGGAGTGTGATTGAATTGTTATCTTATTTGCCCATATGCTTTCTTCTCTTTACTTTCAATTTCTATTAGGGCCTTAATGAGATGTTTGAAATTGCCATTCAAAACTTTCAAAAAGAGTGTGTTAAAAAATCTAGATTTGATTTCTTATGGTAAAACTTCGTTTTTATAACTTTTATTTTTTGAATGCGGTAAATGACTATTTTTAATGACTTTCTACTAGTACATGTCATTAGAGATGACGAATTAGGGATTTGAATGTGCACAAGAATCGTCATATGTGGACATGTATTATAACTATTAACTTAAGAAAAAAAAAAAAAAACGCACGCATTGACACAAATAAATAATAATATGTAAATTATTATTCATATTTTTTATGTTCAAAAACTTATATTGAACACCTAAAAATACATTTTAAAAATTTATATTTCCACTTAAATCACAGGTTAATCACTAGTTTACAAATATAAGAATATGATAGTGTGATGGACATCAGTTTTCTAAAATTGTGAAATTAAATATTTAATTTTTCTATATATTATCTTTGTTGATTTATTCATATATAAGTTCACATAAAGATCTTTATGTAATTATTCAAGATGTTTAATGAATTTCTCATTTTTATTTTTCTAAAGGTAATAAATAGGAGTAAAAATCAATCGAACTTTTTTTTGGGCTATTTAAGGTCCACTTGAGCTTAGTTCGTAACTAAAACAAGCATTAAATTGATAAAATTAGCTCATATCAAGCTCAATTTATGACTCATTTAAAACCGAGTTCGACCTCAGTCTTAAAATAGGTTGGCTTTATAAAATAATATATATAATACTTTTAATATTTTTAATAATATTTTATTTATTATATTTTAGACCAAATTAAAAGATGTTGCTTTAGTTTAATTAAACTATTTATAAGCCGATCTTGAATCTGAATTCTTTTTTATCGAGCTGAGTTCGAGCCTAATATAAATAACTTGAGCAGCTTAAATAAATTAAAACTTGACTTGATTCTACCTAATTCGTTTCCACCTCCAGTATCAAAGTAGGTTGATCAAACAACGTTAATCTTTCATTTTTCTTTCTTATAGTGGGGTGGCATTTTTCCAGTGCTACCCATGTTGAAATATATTCCTATTGTAGTTTTCTTATTTAAAAAAAAAAATTATTACATTTTATTTATCTTTTATTTTAGTCATGTACAAGAAAATAATAAAACAAAATTCATGATGTGTTATTGTCATACATGCATGCCTTTTAATACTATCCAGAGACGTGATTATACACTATTAAGAAACAAGAACCATAATAACTATTGTTTGTGGATGGCTTATCTAGAGAAGATAAACAGTGTAAAGAAGAAAGTGCTTAAGGACTTGTATGATCGAAAGCCTAATCAAATTAGTCCATTGAGGCCTTAAGTTGGCCCAAAAGTGACGACCTAAAAGACTTTTAGCGACGGCCTAGACGGTCATTAAAGGTATCATTTGTAACAGCATTTAGCTGATGCTGAAGGTTTATGCTGGTTTATGAAGGTTTATACTCGAATGACGGTCGCTAATACTATAATTTTTTTTCATATTCTGTTTTATTTTTTCTATTCAGTTCCTATACCTGTTTTGTAAACTTTTATAAAGCTAGTTATTAAAAATTAAGTTAAATCATACACACAATAAAAAAAAAAATAAACTAACAATAAACTTACTTGTTTATATTAATAAAAGTACAATATTTTTGAATTACAAAAAAAAAAGTCTTATACAATTCCGAAGGAAAAAAAATAAAAAGTAAAATAAGATGTCTACTACAATACTGTTCAATCAACTCGAAACAAAAAAAAAAAAATATTATTAGTCAATAAAATTTTTGAATATAATTAAATAAAAGTACGTAAAATAAATATTTTTAATGATATAATTCAAAGTTCTGAGGTTAAAAATATTTTATATAATTTCGAGCACCTCGGGCGTTGGATTCACCCACTATTCATTCCTGTAGGTCACTAACGGCTCAGGAATCGTGCCTTCGAGTTTGATAGACATTGGAGTCCATCTGCTCAGTTTAGGCTGTTAGAGGCTAAGTTTCAAGTTTCAAGTTAAATATACTTTCTACGATTTCAGGCACCCCAGGTATTGGATTCAAGTGCTGTTTGTTCCTACATGTCCTTAATGGTTCGAAGATCATGCTTCTCGAGTTTCCTGGACATCGGAGCCTACCTGCTCAATTTGGGTCTTTAAAGATTAAGTTTCAAGTTCTAAATTCAAAGTTTCAAGTTAAATGTACTTTAGATGATTCCGGGTATCTCGTGTGTCGGATTCACGTGTCGTTCATTCTTACATGTCACTAATGGCCCGAAAATTGTGCCATTTGAGTTGGACAGGCATCGGAGCTCGGTTGCTCAGTTTGGGCTGTTAGAGGGTAAGTTTTAAGCTCTATGTTCAAAGTTTCAAGTTAAATTTATATTCTACAATTTCGAACACCCGGGTGTCGAATTCACATGCCGTTCATTCTTACATGTCCCTTATGGCCCGAAGATTATGCCACTCGAGTGTGACGAGTATCGGAGCCCGTCTGCTCAATTTGGGCTATTGAAGGCTAAGTTTTGAGTTTTAAGTTCAAAGTTTTAAGTTAAATATACTTTCTACGATTCCAGACACCCCAGGTGTCGAATTCACGCGGCATTCGTTCTTGTAGGTCACTAATAGCTCGAAGATTGTGCCCTCGAGTTTGACAGGTATCGGAGCCCCGTTTGCTCAGTTTGGATTATCAGAGGCTAAGTTTGGAATTCCCAATTTAAAGTTTTAAAGTTTTAAGATTTATAACTTTTTAAAGGTTCTATATTCCAAAATTTCTAATTTTCTAAGTTTCAAAATTAATAATATTGTAACTTTTTTTTCTCAATGTGCATAAAATAATAATACTAAATCTATAGAATAAATTCAATTATATATACTTAAATTATTTAACAATTAAAAAACTTAAAACATATTCGTAAACTTGTATTTGATTCTGATCATTCGAGCCTGCTAGATCTTGTATGCCCTCACTAGCCGACTCGTGTCTTGTTTGGTGACCACTGCCAGCATCCGGGGCCTACGATAAAATAATATATGATTAACAACAGACATACATATATATTTGCTAAGGAATTGAATTAAATTTAAATACAAATCATTTAGTTATTAACCAGTGTACGAATCGGTGGATCAGACGCATCAACTATGGGGATAAGCTCTTGAGCTGGCCGTTGCTCTAGTTTTGCTGGCTGGACCTACAACTGAGCCTGCACCTAGGCCTACATCTGTACCTCCATCCTTGCTTGGATATCCTCCACATACGCGTCTATCGCCTAGCGAAGAGACTGGATCATCTTTAGTCTACCTCCTCATCAGTACGCAGGTATGAGCTCTAGAACGAACTAGCTCTTATTAACTCTGCTTGTGCGATGATAGAACGTGGTATGCTTAAGCCATATGTAAACGTATATCTGTGCCCATCCTGGCTGATGATGGAGCAGAATACCTCATCCTCCCTAGCAACCACCTATCGCTCCTCTTCTGGCAACTGGGCCAATTGAGCCTCAAACTGGACCTGTATAATATTTGGAACCAAATTAGAAAGATAAATGAATAAATCTCACAATAGATAAATAAAATTTTTATGTAAAGTCAATACTTACTACAAGAACTGCAACATCTGGGTCTTCAAGTCTGTGACTCGCCATCCACACAGACATCCAGTCAATGAGAGCACTCTCCTCACGCAACTGTTGTAGGTTAAATTATGTCAATTATATATTAAGATACAAACTACCGAGAAATTGAATAACACGTACGATCTAAAGTAGAAGCTTACCTTGTGCCGGACCTGCGTAACGTGTTGAGTCCCAAGCTTGTGACTTGGGCCCTGTATCGAACGATTTTGGGAATTTCGCTTGGCCTCTTCCGATATTCATTTTGGTTAGTTCTTATAGGTTTATTTTTTTTTTCAAATATTGAATGAAATTAACAAAATAGTACGCACTACTAACCCTCGCCTCCTCACTTGACCAGTATCTGACGAGCTCAGGCCACTGCGTGGGGAGGACGTACCTCAGGACTTACTAAAGAAGGTTTGGGGTGTCCACGTTCTTCTTCTAATGCTCCATCTTCACCTTGCTTTTATGATCCTTCCATAATTTTTGACACTTTGACATGCAAACTGGTCGGAAGTCATCAGGATACTACCTCAAATTATCCTAAGTAGGACAAAAAAAATTTATTAGTCAAGGTATGTTGCAATAAGACACACTGTACAATAACCTTCAAGTTAACATAGAAATAAACTTATCACCTTAACCTCCCCCCAAAGTCGATCTAATGTATCCTGAGGACAGGCAGTCCAATTGAGCATAGTCAGAGGAAATCGGTGTAGGTCCCATACCATATGTCTCAACTGACTAATGAACTGATAAGCCCCTGGTCCAACTAGGTGGAATGTGTCGCCAAACTGCACATTATAGGGGGTACCTGAGTGAAGAAATCCCTTTAGCAGGGCCTTTGCCCTTACTAGAAGATATACCTATCGTAGTAGAACCTATTAACATTAAACTCATATTAATTAAAGGAAAATCAATTTATTTTATGTAAGTGTTAAACATAAAAATCAAATTATACCAGTAAGCCTGGAAGCCGATGCACTAGCTGCAGATGGTGAAGGCCTTACTACCATGGATGGGGAAAGTCTAAATTGTGTTGGTGCAGGTGTCGAGCGAGTCGGCCCCTGAGTGGATGGCTAGATCTGAGACAATGATAAACTGGGTAGAGGTGTCTAATGCGTTGCAGGGAGACCCACTGATGGCATTGGTAGGCTAGTGACAAAGGGACCTATAGTATGCGTCGATCGGCCAGGGTCCCCTGTCGCCGTACGGGCCTAGCCTTAACGTAATAAGTCATCCATCGTGCGTGGATGATCTCTCCTCTTGCATCCAAACACATCTATTTACATGTTCATATGATGAATAAATTTAATGCAATAACTAAAAACCATTCCTAACCAAAAAGTTAAACAAATTATTGAACAAAATTTAGTGGGAAAAAAGTAAATAACCATTCATTGGTATGTAAGTCAATAGTATCTCCTTCAACAGTCTCTCTTACCCAATTGACATCCTCATTAATAGTATCTCCTTCAACAGTCTTTCTTACCCAGTTGACATCATCATCTCGTTAAATTACTATATTTTCGTCAAGAACTTGCTCGGCAAATATATCAATATCTGGCTCATCACATTCAATTTGATACACCCCTCTCCTTGACATTTTAACTACAATTTTCCAGTTAGGATCCATTGGATCTCTAACATAATAAACTTGCTCAGTTTGTGAGGCCAATATATAGGGTTCATTACTTATTTGTTCATCTCGATATAACAAATTGTTAAAATTTACCAATGTAAATTAGTAATTATCAACTTTAGTCCCACGAATTGGATCAACCCAGTCACACTTTAACAACAGAAATTTTAACCCGTGATTGTATATAACTTTAACTATATCTTTCAATTCACCATAGTAATAACCAGCATTGACGGAAAAACAACTGACACCACTAGTTTGTATTGCTCATTTCTCATCTACTTTCTTGATGCAAAATCGAAATCTATTGATGTCACAAGTTGTGTAACGTCGTGCCGTTATAAATGGACCATCAGCTAGCTGGTTCATTTCATCAGTCAAACTACCATCACTTGTTTGTCTTAAATTGTACACCTACACAATTTATATAGTCATTGAATAAAATTACATAAACTAATATGATAGGAACAAGTTGAAGCACATACGCTTATATCTATACGTACATAATTCTTGAACCAATCATGAAATAACTGGAAATGAGATAGTCAAATTTGATTATCTGTAGCACGTGGCATGTCTTGTTTGAGCTCATCAATGTGTGTCCTGCAAAGTAGACCAACACGTATTAATGATAAGCCAATTATTTAGACAGAGAACGAACAAGATCTATGAATAAGCGTTTACTTACTGAATTAATGGTACAACAAATGGGGTGTTAAACAACACGTATCGATGAGCCTGAATCCACTCGATGTTATCTAGATCAAATGGTGAGCCCTCTCCAATAAGACCATCATTAATCCGTGATGGCCTATTTAGTTTGGTTTCAACATCATTAAGATATGCAGCGCAGAAATTGGTGCACTCATCCATCAAATAACCCCTGGCTATCGATGGAACTACAAAAGGCGCACAACATTCACAATAATAAGAAAATATCACATTCCCCTGGAAAAAAATAAAAAGAATAGAGAATAAGATGTGTAGAAATAAAAATAAAAATTTGATGAAGCCATGTTAATGGGAGAAGTGAGAAAATAATATTATCTTTTGATAGATAACTTGATGGGCCTCAAACTCATCATTCTGTTGAATGAACACTGCCTAAGCCACTGGGATATCCCCTAATGTTGAACTTGCAAGACGGTAATGTCAATTTGGTTTTTCAGGTTACAAAGTAATACTGGGAACTTTTAGAAAATGTTTCTATAGTTTCTTTTAGACTTTGAGTGGAAGATTTGAGTCCTATTAGTTTGAGATGATTTTTAATAAGTAACTAAACTATAATGCTCAAAAATGATTTTTGGGGCTTACAGATATGAATAAAATTCAAATTTGATGTATAGAGCTTGCGCTTTCTTGGATATTTCTCCCATTCTGCCAGTGCTCTCTCTGATATTTCTCCCACTCTTGGTTGAATCTCCTCTCCATTTTTCTGTTTTCTCTTCTTCGTTCCACCTCTATTATTCTCTTCCTGGTTTCTTATCTCCTCCTTTATCATTTAAGGTTCTTCATCATTTGGTACAGAACAAAATATCTTTTGGAGAAAGGAAGTCAACATAAAAATATACTCAATGCCAAAAAATCAACAGAATTTGAGGCTGAGTTTTCTTCAAAACGAGGGAATTGATCAAGCCAAGTCAATGAGACTTGCAATAAGACAATATTTTTCTTTTCTTAGATCATACGGCAGTACTAGGAATCTTTCAGATAATAATATTGCTGCATTTTGCTCTTCAGACTTGAATTGCTACAGCAATAAGATTCCATTCCTCTTGAGTATTGATTTTGGCTAGGGTTAGTTTGAGAAGGCTTCTGTGGTTTTTAGGATTATCTACAACCTATAAATAAATTGTAAGAAATTAAAATGAAGTTAGAGGCCTTGCAGATATGAATAGAATTTAGATTTGATATACAGTGTGTGCTTCTTCATTCTTCTTTCTTTGTCATCGTCCCCAATCCCTTGCTCTTCTCCCCAATATATCTCTCACCCATCTCTTATCCTTCTCTCTCTCCGTTCTCCATAAATATCTCATTCCACTATTTATCAATATTCTCTCTATTCCCAAATTCTCTTACCTCCTTTCTATAACATATGAAATCAATGTAACCATACTACTGTCACCATCATGTCTTCGAAGAAAGTTTCATGCTACATCAGTCACTCTATGTTGTCACTGCACAGGCATTGTAATAGAAGATTTTATAAATTTTGCAGTTTTTCTAAACCTATCCTTACCGTGATTGAAAACAATGACAAAGTAATAGGACAGTCATATGGCATGTTCAACATGTATTTAGGCTTGTCTAAGGAGTGTGTAGGATACATCTCATACAAATAAGCTCCTCCATTTTGCAATGCCTATGCTTTGTAACTTCTTTATATCCTTAATCCATCTGGATCATCCCCATTCTAGTATGATATTAACTGCATCTTTTTATTCAAATGGGAGCATTTGAATGAATTTGTTTGAATAGCTTCCCTTGGTTTGAACGACTTTGATAAGTGCTTGTTTAGTACATTTATATATTGAGATTTGCTCGTGTGCAAAATGGTTTTAAATAAACCCGAGCTAAGTGCTTTACAAACATTTTATGAATTATTTTTATCGAAATTGGTGCTATTTGTGAAATTCATTTTGATGGTAGCATATTCTTCTGTTATGCGAGGAAGCCCGTAGCCGCTACCCGAGGGTGCGCTCTGGGTAAAGCTCGTCCCTGTGACCCTAGCCGGCAAAGAACCACGGAGAGGTAAACCAACCTAGATAAGCCCTGGCTGACCGGCTCGATCAAGTGAAGGCCAATAGGGCTTGGGCCTCTTGAAGTCCCCAGTTCGACTCCCCTTCGGGGGGGTAGGTTATCGCTTTTACTCCTCATGTGGAGCAACATTGATAGTGAGCCAAATATGGGCTCTATTTTGGTCCCAAGCGAAATTGGCTGCATCCTTACTGATATTGGTGTCATATTCAGGAAAATAGTGTCGTTGGTGATTCCACGTGATTGTCAGTGAAGAATGGCCTCGATCATCTCCCTCCCCTTCAGCTCACGCACGCCCCCAGGG
>JAVXUM010000021.1:5374518-5393363 GCA_035590655.1 Pouteria glomerata | reverse complement strand
GGTATAAATTATTATTTTAACAAATTTCTTATATGTTAATATTTTCCTTTCAAAGTTAATATTTTGTTCATTCAACAGAGTCTTCCACTGCGAGTAGGCCTTCTAGGTCCGGTAGAGGGCTTTCGAAGGCACTGTAGCAGTGGAACTGCGGGTCCCAGTGGATGACCGTAGACTAGGATGAGACGCCCCACCCAGTGGGGAAGGCGGGACGGTCGCTCATCTCCCAGATCAGACATATGGTCTGAAATCCGATCAGATTCCCGCTGACTACCTTGGATTGGGATGCTTTCCTGCCTGACGCATTCGAGGGCCTCTGGACCGAGATCCAGGTATACTAGTTTTTTTTTTTTTTAATATTGTTTGTGTTGTTATCTTAACAAAGCTAAATGCATTTTGTGTTATTTTGCCTTTTACAGGCTAATGTGGTTGGGGTTCCTCCAGACTTCTGGAATGTTTGCTACGGCAAATGCCGAAAGATGTGGAAGGATCATAAGAATAAAGTGAAGTCTACTCACTTGAGGGGTCATGAGAATGACCCTGACATCCTTCAGCGGCTCTCGGACGGCATCCTCCCCTATCAGTGGGCTGAGCTCGTCGGTTATTGGTCGACCGAGGGGGCATAGGTTAATACATTAATTATAATCTCAATTTGTTAGATTAAGTTTTTTGATGGTAAAGCGTACCTTATAAAAGTTAATCAATTAATAATTAATATAAGAGGTTGCCCGAGGAACTCGCGGAATCGAGAGATGCAGGGCCCTGGCCATAAGGAGGGGACTCGGCACTTTACGCAAGTCCGCCACGAGGTAAAACGTCATTTTAATGATAAAAAATTTATTTATTATAATTTATTTTTTTATGATAATAATTTATCAATCAATAGTTGCTAGAGCGGGGCCAGAGGGCTGATCGAATGGTTGTCTAGTTGAGACCCGCAATACTGAGTCGCCAGAGGTTCAAGCCATACGGGTAATTAATAAGTTAATTACGGCCAATTTTTTTTTAACATAAATGAACTTATTTTTCCTACCGATCTTCTTTTTTAATTTACCTTAGGCTCAGTTTAACGCCCAATTGGATGAGTTGCCGCCAGATGAGAGGGACTCCAAGGAGAGGAAAGATGAGATATTTTCTTCCATCGTCGGTCGTGATGGCCATGGATATACACTTACACGAGGTGTTCGCATTCCACGCCGATCTATTGCAGGAGCAGAGGCTTCTTCCCAAGCTAGACGGCGTGATCAAGATCTCCTCCAGACACTTCGCGTTGAGATAGATGCGCGGGAGGCGGCACTTCAGGCTCAGATGGCCGAGATAAAGAGACGTTTATCTCAGAGTCAGAGACATCCTCCTCCTCCGCAGGTTACAAATTTATATTTTATATTTATTTATAGTTAATTAAAATTTAATAAATATATTTATTTATTTGTTTCTGATTTATTTATTGTATTATTTTAGGATCTAGGCCTTCCTGGAGTGGATTTGGGTGATCTCATCTAATTATGACGTTTTTATATTTTTCATTTAATTGTTGTCTTCCTTTCTATTTTTGTACAATTCTATATATATTTTGTACATTTTATGTAAATATAACTGAAGAAGAATTTTTATTTCATTTTTCATATTTCATATTTTGGTATTATTTATGTAATTTAAAACATATCGAAAAGAAATTAATATTAATATTTTAAAATATAACATAAAAATAAATAAATCTAAAAATATTAATAAAAATGTAATTAAATATTAATAAAAAAATAATTATAATTACAATTAGAAGTTAATTACAAGTATAAATAAATAATGAATTTTAAAAATTTTAATACAAACAATAAAGAAATCAAATGAATTTTAAAAAAAATAATATTAAAATTATTAGCGATCGCTAATATCCTAGACACGGTCGCTAATAACTTCCCGCCATTTGGCGGGGGCGGGATCAAAAAAAGACGGGGAGTATTTGCGGCCACCCCTGGTATGGTAGCGATCGCTAAAAGTATATAAAACAAAATGCAGGCGGTCGCTACGGCGGTCGCTAATACTTTAGCGATTACTTCTCCGGTCGTTAACTCTTTTTAGCGACAGAGCAATGGTGACCGGTTAGTGGCGGTTGCTATTATTTATTGCGGCCGCTAAGTCTATAAGCGATCGCTAAAAGCCCTTATCCCAGTAGTGATGGGTTCCTTATTCCTTCTCTCGATCTCTCTTCTTGTCCCTCCTTCTCTCTCTCTCTATCTCTCTCTCTCTCTCTATTACTTTCTTTACATACATAAGATTATCATGAATACTGAAAGCTGACTTAAGTATCGGAGAGCCCTTGATCAGGATAATCTCTGACCGCTTTATTTTACTATTTTCTCACTTACAGGTATGCATCGGAAAGAGAGTCTGTAGTAATATAAGAGAAGGGGGTCCATAGAAGAGGGAGGTTAAAAATTTACCGAACAATAATGAGTCATTTAAATAATTTTTTATTAAATGGTTTGAATTTTTCCTCCCTTTTTATTCAGTTTCTGGCAAGGTATATACCCTGGTTGTTAAGCTCATCTAACTTGCTGGATCAGAAAGTCGAAACAACGAGAATATCCATCTCTCTGTCCCTTAACGATTGTCGTTTTAAGCATTTCCTGTCCCGGAGAGAGCACTTGACTGTCAATAACCTGAGGTGCATTTGTCATTTTCCGTCTGTCGAAATTGACAATAAAAGAAAAAATTAATTAAATAAATAACGTAACATATTCTTTAAAATATAACCAATTTTTTTTTTTATTTTACAGATTATTTTTTTACTAGAGATGTTTGAAAGGTTAAAAGTTAGAAAAGAAAAAAAAAAAAAAAAAACACGTAATGCCTCAGTTCACTTTTTCGCATGAGAAAGATAAACTAAAATTTGCTCACGGGATTAAATGGCCGCTTTAAACAATTTTAGTTAGAAATTGATAAAAATTAAAAAATATTTTATAACTTTTTATAAAATTTAGGCTCTGGACATTCTCTTAACAGTCTTTGTATCAATATTGTTGGCTACGAATAATGCCTGGTGCAAGTAGTGGAAAGGGTCCATTGACTCTATTGAAAATAAAATTTCTATAAAGAATAGTATAATTTTAGAGTATTTTTCTAATTTTATTTCATAAAATATATTTTTAAAATAAATTATTCTAATATCTTAAACAATTTATAAATATTATTCTTATTTTTATATTAATGTTACATTGACTTGACTCATTATAACAAAATTCTAGATCGACCGTTGGCTACAAAATTTTCCACTCGAGTAGGTAAGATAGAGAGTCCCTGAAAAGTAAACTCAAGTGGCTTCGGCAACAAATATTACAGGAGCTCATTCAAGCTGCAGCTGGCTATGGTTGTGGCATTATTTATATTTTCTCACCATTGTTCTATTAATTCATTCTCTTGTATAAATAAGAGTGTTTGGTGCGACAGAGGAGGAAAAATGTGGAAAGACAAAGACAGCTTGAACACCGGGGAGCTTGGGCGAGAGGCTGTTAACTTGCTGTGCGTTTGAGAGAGTGAGCTAGTGACAATAGCAGGGCTAGAAATTTTTCGCTCAGCCATTAAATAAAATATTTTTCTTTCCCTCAGTATTAAATACAATTACTTTTTCTTGCCCTGGGTATTAAATGAGGACAATAGGGTGGCCCCAAACGATCCAATTAGCTGATCGACTGCACTTGTGATCTGATTCGATCAATTAATGTATTTCTTGATCGGGTCTGGACGATCATTTTTCCTATGGCAAATTAGTTTACGTTTTTGTTACGTGTATAATAATTTTCTAACATATCTTGTGATACTTGCTTGTAGAAGTACTATATATCCTCTAACGGTTCTGATAACTAATTGAGGAGAATCTGCATTGGAATCTAAAATATACGTGACGTAATTTGATTAGGTAAAAGATGTAATCCAATGTCGCTTACATACATCCTACTCATGTAGGTTTTACCCCTCTCTATAAATATCACCTTCTTCAGTGCTCAGATCTATACATAATTGTTTTACTGATACTCTGTCAAAATATTTTCTCAAACTTTTGTACTAATTTAAGTATCAAAAACTCTTTGGTAAGTACTATATTGGTGTACAAGACAATTTTCTGGACTTGGGTTAGATTATCTAAAATATACGAACTTACTAATTCATCAGTTGGCATGGTTTATAGAAATAGTAAGGGTCACAAGCTTGCCATTTCCAGTCTCTTAGTCCTCAATTAGGGCTCTGATAATATCATAACTGTTTCATGTTTGAAAGGAATCGAGAACTGAAGTAACTTATAAGGGCTTCTACCTCCCTTCTAGAATGACGAGTTTTAAAGTCTTGTCGGTATTGAATTTAGTAAAAACTTTAGAATTAAGCATGCTCTACTGAAAATTGTATTAGGATGAGTGACTCTCTGAGAAGCAGTTAACCAAACTCAAATCGAACAATATTTAGTAGGAGGGTTTACGGTGTGAAAACAAAAATAGAAGCTCATCAAAGGATTTTTTCTTAGCCTAAGCATTGGAAAGTTTTTTTGCTCTAAGTTATTGGCTAAGTATTAAATTGTACTATAACTCGTTGAGACAAAATATTATATGTTATTAGTAAAAAAAATTTAAGACATGATCTTACCTGGCACCAACCACAGCTCAAGCACAGCTTCACCTTGGCAAGTAAGAGCCGAGATGATAAATGGTCTCTTACTCCGTATAATGGTAAAAAACAATAGTAATTTGCTCTCGGACTTGTTTTATATGAATGCATAACAACGAAATCACCTTAAATTTTTCTGCGTTGTGTATGGTTTATTTTTCTGAACCCAACAAAAAACTCTAAACAGTAACTTTAAAATTTTAAATAATAATTATATAAAGTTAAAAATGATGTTTATAGAAAGGGAGGAAGAGGAGAGGGAGAGAGATAGAAAAATTTTAAAAAATAATGGTTAGAAAAGTGAACTATTTCAAAAGTGGGGTAACACGGTAGATATATTGCTGCATTATTCTATTTAAGAGTATTCGATGTAATCTTAATTTTTTTATTATTTAATTATTTTTAGATTAAAATAAAAAATAAAAAATATTTATACCATCTGATAAAGGATAGCTGGTAATTATATATATATATATTTATTTCTAATCTTTTGTTGTTGGCATTTTGCTTTGACCCCTTCAGCATGGTTTGACACTCCCCAGTTCTACACTTTTGTACTTCCCTTGGCGCAAAAAGAATGGGCCAGCAGGGGCTGTCATTTAGTTACTCCATTAGAGATAACTTTGGATATTTATGTTTGGACCCATTAATTCTTCCTTATTTAATTAATTGCACTACAATGGGAGAATGGCTTCAATGTCAACGTCATCTCCGTTACAATATGTGCAACTTTATCTATAGTTAAAAGAGTTTGGTCATTTGAATCCATATATTGGGAGTAGAGTGAAGGGTGAGCAAATGGGTAGTCTTAAAAAGGTGTGTTTAAATTAAAGATTTATCAAAAAACAATAATAAAGATATAGAAAGTTATTTTATTGTATTTAATTGAGTCCTAATGAAAAATATGAAAAGAAATGCTACCTAATTTGAGACAATTAAAAATAACTAAAGTGAAAAAATTTATTTATTGATTAACATCTTTTATTTTACTATAATTTTTAATCCATTTAAATAAAAACTTGTGTTTAATATTTTATTAATTCTTTTTTCTTTATATTTTTTCATTATTATTATAGTTTTCTCGCCAAATCTTTTGACTTAATTATGGAAGAAGTTATTTTTGACGAATATAAACTTAGTTCGAGATTGTAATAAAAGTGGTATTTGAATAGTTAAAAAGAAAATAATGTAAAAATGACATATGATAAAATTTAATTGAAAAAAATAATAAAAATTAAATTTTTTGAGATATTTTTTTGGGAAATCCAAGAAATACCTTAGAGGGTAATTGCACATACTGTGTTATTATTTTTAAAAGAAAAATTAAAAAGGCAGGAGAGGTAGTAGGCCATTCTCCAAAATATTTAGCATAGAAAAGGCGATACTGGCTCCCCAAAATTTAAGAAAGATATATTTACACATATATATTTGTTAATTTAATATATATATAGAAATGTTGAGAAATCGATGTCACTTAAGATTTCGTTTGAAGTTCAAAAATTCATTAAAAAGACACAAAAAAATTTTAAAATTATTTATTTTTTATTTCATTACATGAATTATAAATTTATAATTTTTATTAAAATTTATTAAATTTTTAGATTCCAAACGCACCCCAAATGTATAATTGGCTCCTAATGTTCATCTTGTATTAAAAATTAACCTGCCTGGTTAGCCTTTTTCATAAATTATTATGGTATAATTAAAGTATGAGAGACTGAATCAGCATGTAACTTTGATGGGGTCAGCCCTTGCAAATCAGAATGTGAATCCTTCCATGCGCTCAGCCGGCCCCTATATCCCTGTCTCTGTCTTTTATCCTCCTAAACAAATATATCGGCTATGTTTAGGGTTATATAAATTTATAAAAATTAAAATTTCATATTTTTGTATAATAAATAAAAAATTTTAAGTTTTATAATTTTATAATTTATATTTATAAAATTTTATATTATTTTATTTTGCATCAACTGGCGCCATTTTGTCCACGTCCCAGCATGTTACATTGTTAGTGTTTGTGTATATTATATATATAGACATGGCTTAGAGCTCAACACAATAACATACTCGTCACTGTTCTTAACCTCGAGGAATGGCAATGGCAAAACGTTTCAAACTTCGTCTCTCCTTTCCCACACTTCAACTCTGTCGTTCGAAACATCCTCCTTCTCTACCAATAGCTCCATTGCCATACCAGTCCTCTCGAATCTTCCCCAAAGCATTAGACACCCATGATCCCAACGTCCCAGAACCACGACCGTCGACGCCAAACAACCCTTATGTCTCCTCCAAGATCACACCAGTCATCGACGGTGTACAACGACACAAACCTCACCTGAAATCATACAAATCGTCGGCTTCCGCTGTGAGAGTCGAAAAGAAGAATGGATCAAAAGCAAGTATTTGTAGTAGCGGTGAGTGCAACAAAGAAATAGTTTTGTATTCTGGAAGCTTCGATTCCTCTTACGACTTCGGTTACTCACTGGAGACTACCAGCGACGGAGGTGGAAAGAAGGAGGAGACAGACAATTCGAAGGATCATAGATCTAGGTGTTGGAGAGGAAGGGATGAAAAAGCGATGAGAACGACGAGGACCCCGGAAAGCGTGTCTCCGGCGAGGACCTTGGGGCGGATGATGCCGGAAAAGGGGAAGGCGGCGGAGAGCTTTGCGGTGGTGAAGCGTTCGGAGGACCCCTACGAGGATTTCAAGAGGTCGATGCTAGATATGATATTGGAGAATCACATGTTTGATGCAACTGATTTGGAGCAGCTCTTGCTGTGTTTTCTCTCTCTCAACTCGCGACACCACCATTCCGCTATTCTCCGGGCCTTTGCTGAGATTTGTGAAGTCTTGTTCTGTTAAAACTCTCGTCATAGAGGTTGTTTTTGAAGAAGAAGAAGAAGAAGATGATGGTGATGGTGGTGGCGAAAAACTAGAATGAAGATCCATCTATTGTATATTATTTGTTGTACTTATTATTTATGTAGTGGTTTTCTAGATTGTGACAAAACTTGTGGCTTGCTTTTACTGGGCTTTAATAAAATCCCTCCTCTTTGATTAATAAGTTGCTATTAAATATGGAAAATCATATTGTGGCTGAAAATAGAATAAGAATATTTCGTAAATAAATTATATTTTAATTACATCATATAATCTCTGAGGCATATGAAGTGCTGCAAAAGAGACACCTGCAAGTGTCAGCTTGATGACAGCATTAGATTAAAATTTGACAATTTAAATTTAAATTTAAATCAAAAAATCTTTAAATGGCGTAAAGTTATTGAAAAAAAAAAAAAAAAAACTTACCTTAGCTGTGAAACCTGAAAAATGATGAAGTTTAAGAAGAATAGTAAAAACCTACCAAAGTGACGTTTAATTTGCATTAGGACATATTAGTAATTTTTTCTTATTTTTTATTTCATGGGTAAAATTGGCATTTTAAAAGTTTTATTAAACAACTTCTCTTTTTTTCCCCATTTCTTCCCACTTTTAGGTGGATGAAAATTTTTAAAACTAGCCACACTTTTTTTCCCATTTCTTCCCATTTCTTCTCTTTTCTATCCCAAAAAAAAACTCACAAGCAAGAGTTAAGTTTTAAAATCTTTCTGTTTTCTCTTCTTTTCTTCCCATTTCTCTCCATCCAAACAGACTGTTAATGTTTATTAGTTTTGTCGATAATGGCATGAGTAATCAATTATCTAAAAACATCAAAACATGATCAGGAATCCACAAAACAAATAATCAATAGAGTTTTCATGGAATAAAACATCTTTCATGTTGAAGTTTTGTAACAACGGGGAAAAGAACAAGTATTGGAGATCCAAACTAAAACTACGCTCCTCCACTAATCTTCCTAGAATCAACATGATGCCGCATGGATGACTTTTTAACGAGGATGGGGGAGGGGGAAATTTTCTCCATATTATCATCATGTTTAAGAGATGCGACTTTATTTCGTCCTGCTTAAACATGTGATGGATGTAACCAAAAAATGTCGAGGAGTCTATAAAGTAGTTTGACAGAACTCTTAAACATGAAGTAAACACTTCTTCATACTGAAATGAAAGCTGCAAAGAAGCATAATTAAAATAAGGGAACGTACTTAATGTTTATCTAATTATGTATTTCAAGTTCGATAAGCATCATCCATGCTAAGTCATCAATAACTGTATAGGTACATGTAGCATTACTTGCTTGCCAAGGCCATATCCTACCAGTCAAGACAAATATAGCAGCTCACGCCATTGGATCATGTCATGTCCGTTTTCATGTTCCAAGGACATCGATGCAAGAAGCTCTGAGTATTCCATCATTTCAATCAAATAATCAAGAACAAGTGACCCCAACAGCCAAACTGCATCTACACCGAGTTCACAAAAACAAGGAACAACCACACATTCAATATGGGAGTAGTTAATGGTAGCCAGGTCAACCTTGACCAAGTCATTTGTCAAGAAGCAAAAATACCATGAGGCCCTATGATGACTCATGTATTAATAATAATTGCCACATATAAACACTGAAACCTACAAGAAAGCAAGTATGATAATCTTAGCCAAAATAGCACACAACTGGCACGAGCTCAAACGAAAGAAAGAAAGAAATTCAAAAAATAAATAATAGGAATAGCATCAGAAAAAGAACTAATTAGAAATGGGGAGGGAAACCCTCTTAGTTTAAGAACATAAAAAACAACAAACTATTATGCAGTGAACCGAAGAAATATGATTACACAAACAAAAAATAAAACCACTAAAAAGAAAGGGTGATAGTGATATGGTAGCAGGAAATTCTTTAACCACATAAAGAGAAGACAAAATACCAACCTTGGACAAATTAGACATGGGGAGGGAAACCTTCTTAGTTTAAGAACATAAAAAACAACAAACTATTATGCAATGAACTGAAGAAATATGATTACACAAACAAAAAAGAAAACCACTAAAAAGAAAGGGTGACAGTGATATGGTAGCAGGAAATTCTTTAACCACATAAACAGAAGACAAAATACCAACCAGGGCCAAACAAAAGCAATCACAATTTACCTGTGGTACCCATTTTGGCGACACAAAACTAGTAGCTTCAACAACAGGCAACCCAGAATTAACTAGCATCTTTATCAACTCAATCTTCACAGCAGTGGGCACAATCTCCTTCTCATTTTGCAATCCATCCCTTGGGCCAACTTCCACTATTTTCACATATTTTGGTATGGTACTCAGCAACTTCAAGTCAAACACCATAGGATCAAAAAATGAGCAAACATAAGTGAAAAGTTAAATTTTGAAAATAAGAGAAGGTCCAATGTTTAACAATGAATTTTGATACTTGAATGTAGATATTGGAGAAGAGGAACTTCACTAGCTGAAGGTTCTATTAAGGGTGCGTTTGGTTTGCTATAAACATCTGAAAATCTCTGAAAACCTTTAAAAATTATTCACTTTTTATCTCACTGCACGAATTACGAACCCACGACTTATCTCATTTTGTCTTATTTTTTATCACTCCAAACATACCCCAAGTAGTATCCAGAAAACTAGAAAGAGAATAAACAAAGAAAAAAGAAACGCAGACATAAGCAGCCTAAGCATAATCCGTGCTCAAATTAAGGAAAAGTTACATACCATATATGACCAAAAAACCATTCAATTCCAACTTGGTTATACAAGATGGCCATTACTTTTGCTAGAAACCCTTAAATGGTAGTCATAATCCTTCAAAATTGGAACAATCACTTTCCATGATTTTCATTTTCTTAAAAACTCAAATTCTGAGAACTAAAAATGATTGTCTTCTAGTTTTCAGAAACAATTCTGCCAGAAGCTTTTTTTAACTATTTTCACTTTTTTGTTTTCAAGAATAAAACAAACATTATCTAAAATGAAGAAAAACAAAGATGTCTCAATGCATAACCAAAGATCAAAGGAAGATTAGAGTCTACTACGAATAAGGAAATCATTTTGTGTACTGAAGTAGGGTCAGGTTAAGCGCTGTGAATAGTGCATGGAAATATCAACTTTTTCTGCACTGCAAAGCTACAAGATAATTAGAAGGAAAAAGGATCAAATGACCCACCACTGCGTCATGGTATAAGAGCAAGTTTGCCTTGCTTGGTTAAAAGGTGTCTCCTTGTGCTCCCTTATCAATGGAGATCCCAAACAACAAACATCAGAAATTGGAGAAACTTTGGATGCCACAACAAATATTAGAGCAACAAAACATGCAACTTCAACAACAATTTGCAGCACTTCAAGAATTGGCCACCAACCATTTGAATGTGTACAACTATGCTGATTAAGCTTGTAGTCGCTAGAGGCCCATGTGGACATGATCATGAGAGGAGATTGTCTGCTAAGTAAGTTCATGGTTTTCATGGTTACTTCTGGGCTAGTCCAAGTTTTTATGATTACTTCAACAATATTTTCTGTATGAAGATAGATCTCGCATCCTTTGATGTCAACATTGATATTGAGGAATTTCTTGCCTTACTTGCTAAACATCTTTTATGTTTCCTTCTATTTTCAAATCTAATTTAAGAGTTGTCTCAATAATTAGATTATTCATTTATATCCATGCCAAATTTTCCACAATGCTAGAAAAGCTTAAGATCATAACCAATGATGGTAAGGTTCACTAACACCATGATTATGCAACAGCATCATAGACACCATCTTGAAAGCTTCAGATTAATCCTTTTCTAGGCTTTTGTAAACATCTAAGCTAAGCACAAGCACCAAGAAGGTTAGGGTACTAAGATTGGTTTTTTTGAGTATTTAAACTTTTAATTTCATCCAAACATAAAGATGTTAACCACAATGCACTCGCATTTTCATTCAAGTATCTCCCCTACATCACAAACCTTGAAATTTGTGCTAGAACCAATACTAGATCCAAAACATCGAGATTTAAGCTAACAGTTCCCACTCAAGTTAAAGCTTTCTTCATATAAAAATTAACTTGCTACAAAATCTTATCAACGCAAAGACTCTAAACGACACTGCACTTGAAGAAAAGGCAAAGACAGCTTCAGTCATATGAATGACTAACCTTATATTTTACTCCACTTGAGCAATTATCATTATATTGAGTGCTATAGTGATGACATAGCACACATACAGCATCAGGGAGAGTTCCAACCATTCCAACTTGATTTGAGAAATGTCTGTGGGGCAGCGTCTTTATTTGTTGTCCCTGCACAAATGGCTTTCTTAAATTGTTATCACTGCAAAATAAGAAGTCATGGTTACTCTCTGTGAGAAATGAAATAGATGTAACAAGTACATGATCAACTAAACACAAAGAATGTCAGTAATCACTATAGCCGTTGAACTTTCATATTTGACCCAGAGGATGGAAAATAATACAAGAACCACAGATAAAGAATCAAAGAACAATGAAAAAAAAAGCACATCCAAAGGCAGCATGGCCAACACCTCCTTTCTGTTGTTAACTAGAGATTATATTCTTATGACATAAACAAAATTCTATTTAAAAGAAACAGATGTATATTATTTTAGTTCCCAACTTTGCAAAAACAAATAAATAAATAAATTAAAAGTTGACGGCTTCCTGTCATCTTATTCTCGATCATTGCTGCGTAGCTTTGTTAAATTAATTTATTAGTCTTTTTTTTACTTTCTTCTCACCCCTCTCAATATCCTAGCTGCAGCCTGCAGTCAAACTCATTTTTATAAACTTTCCAGTAAATCCACCTGCTCCAAATCAATGGACCCAATGTATTTAAAACCTAACTTTCAATAAATCAATAGACAAAAGCTTTTGATCAATCCAAGATGAGGGAAACATCTATTTTAAGACTCTCCTTACCACAATTTTCATATTCCATCAATTTTCCATGTAGGATACACTAAGGCAGTTGTGCATATATTGCAATTTGTGCTGTGCTTAGAGTTTGCAATTGGGACTGAATTCTTGCCTCTTGTTGTTACATTATCTTCTTTCTCTTCAACTTCTTACAAAAATATTTAATCTGCACTTTTTAAGTAAACTGAACTGTTCTATGGACATGGGTTTAACTCACAAAGGCAACAATCATTAACCAATGAGTCCCCATCCTCCTAAAGCTCTTTTGCAAAGATAACAATATGAAGGAAGAAGAAAGGAACACCTTGACTTCATGAGCCTATCAGCCATGGCGCCTAACCTTATATTAGAAGTTCAATTAAAAAATAAAAAAAATAACAAAAGAACCGAAATCAACAGGCAGGAGCAACTTGACATCAGGCAATCAATATTCTAATCCTTCCCAAGAGCCGAATTCAATTCCCATTATATACATGACTAGAACCAGGCCCACAAAATAGGTGTAAGTAATCAAAAAGTTCTGTAGGGTGATTTAATATCAGGAACTGTCAACACAAACATGGATTGATTGGGGATTTTTTTTTTGTTGGGGGGGGGGGGGGAGAGAAAGGTGGATTGATTTGGATAACCAACCCTAAAATTTTAATTTTGAATGTTTAGTGCTTTTTTTTTTTAATTAAGAAAAACACTTATTTACTATTCAATTTTGTTGCTTGACAAGTGTAATTTAGGAATAACAAAACCTGTCACCACTTCACCAAGTCCGGGTGTTACCCTTTATTAATATTATAGACATATAGCAAAACCTGACAGCACTTCCACGAAGTCTTGGTGTTACCTTTAATTAATGGTATAGATGTGCCAAATAAACATAAATTCACATAATAAATTAACTCTTGACATTAATGAATAACGGAAAACTAGTTTGGGACTAAGGTTGAGTTGTATAGATGTGGGAAAAAAATACTAATTGCCATGTATCTTTAAACGCATTCTATCATGTTCTTTCTATATCTACACATTTCTGCCACTTTCTTCCATTTATATTCAGGAATCTCTCAATTCATTTTTCCCCAATAAACAAAAATTATTTAAAATGAACTAAGGGGATATAACCCATGTAAAAAATTTTATCTAGGTGCTGTTGAGAACAAAAGATGTGCATGTTAGATTGTCAGTATGCATCTGGTTGCGCCAAAAAAAAACAAAATTGTAACATTTAGGAATTTTTAGCAACTTCTAGTAATTGAAACTTTTTGTGCGTTCAGTAAAAATTTGAAATTTTCAGCAGCTTTTGGAGGTGTTGCCAAACCAAACCAAACCAAACCAAACCAAGCCAAGCCAAGCCAAATCAAGCCTTTTCCCACTAAGTAGGATCAGCTATATGGATTTGACGACGCCAATCAAATCTGTTAAGAGTCATATCCTCCGTTAAATCCATGTAGGACAGGTCATGTTTAATAGTAACTTTCCAACTACTCTTGGGTCTCTCTTTCCCTCTCCTACTTATATCAATCTCTAAACTTTCATATCTTTTAACAGATGCCTCCGTTTGATGCATTTTAACATGATGGAACCACCTTAGTCGATTTTCTCTTATTTTATCTTCAATCGGTGCTATTCCTACTTTACCCCTAATCTCCTCGTTCATAATCCTATCTCTTCTAGTGATCTCACACATCTATCTTAGCATTCTCATCTCCGCAACTACCATCTTCCGAACATGAATATGCTTTATTGCCTAACATTCTGATCCATATAACAACACTGGTCTTACTGCCACTTTAGAGTACTTTCTTTCAACCTTGAGGGGAACTTTTCGATTACACAAGACACCTGAAACAGACCTCCATTTGGTCCACCCGATCTGAATTTTGTGACTTACATCAATATCAATCCCTCCATCATGCTGAACCATAGATCCAAGGTATCTAAAGTTTTCTTTTTTTACAATCTTTTAAGTGCCCAAACTTACTTTTATACTACTGGTTGTCCTATTCTGACTAAACTTGCATTCCATATATTCCCTCTTGCATTGACTTAACCTCAACCATTTTACTTCTAACGTTTCTCGCCACAATTCTAGTTTAGCACTCACTCCTTTTCTCGTCTTATCTACTAAGATAATATCATCTGCAAATAACATACACCACGGCACCTCATCCTGAATATGTCTAGTAATCTCATCCATAACTAGGACAAACAAGTACAGACTTAACACTAAGCCTTGATGTAGACCAATCGTGATAGGAAACTCCTTAGTCTCTTTGCCTGCCATCCGTATGGATGTCCCTGCTCTATCATACATGTCCTTTATCACCTCAATATATGCTACACACTCCTTTCTTTTCCAATACTCTCTATAAAATCTCCCTATGAATCCTATCATAGGCCTTCTCCAAATCAATGAACACTATATGTAAATCTTTTTTACCTTCTCTATACTGTTCCAGTAGCCTCCTCAGGAGAAAGATAGCCTCCATGGTTGATCTCCCAAGCATGAAACCAAATTGATTCTCTAAAATGTTTGTTGTCCTTAATCTTCTCACAATAACCCTCTCCCATAATTTCATCCTATGACTCATCAATTTAATCCCTCGATAGTTCGCACAGTTCTAAATATCTCCTTTGTTCTTGTATATGGGAATAAGAATACTTTTCCTCCATACATCAAGTATCTTCTTGCTCTTTAGCACTATATTAAAAAGTTTTGCCCACTAACTTATGTCATCCTCCCCAAAGCACCTCCAAACCTCAATAGGGATACCATCTGGCCCGACCACTTTTTCCATTCTTTATTCTTTTTCAATACTTCTACTTCTTCCTTACTGATTCTTCTATAACACATATGATTCAATTTTTCCCTAGAATTGATAAGCTGCCCCATCTGTATGTCACTATTACTGCTTTCATTAAATAACTTGTAGAAGTAGTTGTTCCAGCGCTCCTTTATCTCCTCTTCCTTTACTAATACCTTTTCATCATCATCCTTAATGCATTTAACTTGGTTTAAATCCTTGGTCCGCCAATCTCTGGCTTTAGCAAGCTTGAATATCTCTCTTTCGCCTTCCTTAGTGTATAGTCGCCTATATAACTCTTCAAATGCCTTTGCCTTAGCCTCGCTAACTACCTTTTTTACTTCCCGTTTTGCTTCCGTATACCTCTCCAAGTTCACTTCATTTTTATCTTTTTGCCAAAATTTAAAGCACTCTCGTTTAACTCTTATCTTGTCTTGGACAGTCTCACTCTACCACCAAGCCTCTTTCTGTGCAGGAGTACCCCTTTGGATTCTCCCAAGACTTCTTTCCCCACCCTCCTAATACACTCTACTACCTTGTCCCACATAATATTTGCACTCTCATTTACCGCCCAAACATCTTCCTCTAGTGCTCTTTCCCTTAGTGTTAGTAGCTTATCACCTTTCAAGTTTCACCATTTAATCCTCGAGCATCTATACAACTTTTTTCTTCTAGTACACCTTTGGATCTGCACATCTATGATCAACAACCTATGTTGAGAAATTGATATTTTATTTAATTTTAGTCACAATAATTAATAATTCAAATTTTAATTCATATCAATTCAAAAAAAAAAAACTTACTGCATTTTAGGAGTATGGTCATAAAAAATTAAATACAAAACTTCAGTAAGTAATTTTTTTCATATAAATAAAAAAAAAAAAAAAAAACTACTACATTTTATGAATATTGTCATAAAAAATAATTATAAAATTTCACTATTATGAATTCAATTTTATTGAGAGTTAAGTGCAAAACCCACCCATACAGTTTACCCCGGTGTCACTATAATCCCACACGTTTCAATTGTAACAATCAAATCCCTACACTTTCAGTCAACTAGTAATTTGATCCTTCCGTTATGGATCCACTGCAATTAAACCAATACAAACAAAAATTTTTATAGAGTTTATAGAGTTCAATGGCCGTGGACGCATGGTTACAAGTAACAATTCATTCACTCAAAATTTTGATGAAAGCCAAAAGAGACAATAATGGCAAAAATGAACCTAAAGATCAAAATTCAAGCAAATGTGTAAAATTTCCGAATCAATTTAATAGGAAACCCATGTAAAAACGAAACAAGAATGACAAAAAATATTGAAGTGTGATCAGAGGACAATAAAAACAGCAAATTAAGTGAATGATTACAACATCACTCTGTGCTTACCTAACATGATAAGGATGCGGATAAATTCAACATCAGGAAATATACTGCTTTTATCTTTAGTTAAACCAAACACAATGAAATAAAGAAACAAAATTACCTTTTTCTTCTTTCCCAGCCTCTTTGAAAAGGTAGGCTGCCTAATAGATCAAGAGACAAAATAGATCAGGAAGTCGATTTTTTTTTTTCGTGGGTAATCAGGAAGTAGATTAAAGGTAGCTTTGAAGAAATTTGAGAGATCGGGATAACATTACTCGTATGACTTGAGCATGCATTCTAATCTTTCTCATAGTTTGCTTCTTCTCTTCTTCCTTTTTCAAATCCAAAGTGTATCTAAATCGACGAGAAGCATTTAACACAAGTGCCGCTTGCTGAGAAATACGGGATCCAATTAGTCCAAAAATTACTGTTGTCTTCAAATAAAGACAAAATCAGGTAAGATGGAAAATGTTAAGCTGCCATGTCTATGCAACATGTATGAGCTCACAATTAGGTTTCACCTTACTGGCAGAATACAGTTAAATTATCAGGTCTTAAAGTTGAGCGCATTATCAATCATATATATATATATATGAGACTAAACCTATCTTACTACTAGAAAGCAAAGAAGTAAAAATGTTTTACCCAAATGAGAAGTTATTCAGCAATATTAATGAAAATTTATTAATAGTTATCATAGAAAATAAAAACCCAATAATAAATAATTATTCAGCAATTTATAAAAAGTGAGTAATTTGCCGACTTGTATAGCATAACCAGGAACAATGGTGTACTGAATCTCAAAATTGCGATTCAGCCTCTCTGGCGGGAAATTCTGTGAGCTACTTAGGATCTAAAAGTGCTCCATGTAACACTCCTGTCAAAAATTTTCCAAATCTCTCAACCAAAACAATAAAACTCTTTTTAAACCTGGTGCATTTTCCATCCAAGAAAACAGCAAGCATGGTAAGCAATTATTCCTGTCAAAATTCTAATGCTTGAAAATCATAGGCACTTCACCAATAATCACAAGGAAAAAACAAATTAAAACCCAAAATATTAGCGTCCACTTTGAAGCAACCTCAAATCAAATGTTTACACAACTTAAAGAACAGTAACAGCCGAAACATATGTTTCTGAACAATGAGCAGAAATGTATTTATAAAACATATAAAATCAAAAAAAATAGAAGAGAAGAAGAAGGGAAAATTACCCGCCATCTTTTGAGCCGGTCGACTGAAGCATCCTTGGTTCGATAAATTTCAAACGGGTCGGAAGAACTCTCCTCCGACTGGCCGGAAACGCTATTCCCAGCCTCAAGATCATTTCTGTGGCGCCGATAAGGCGAAGTCTTGAATCTATCACCCATTTCCATCTACTTCAGAAACTGTCGCAGGAGAGATGACACCGTATATCACCGATCAAACTCTGTAAATCATATATCATATGCATATATTCAACAACATTCTCAAAAAGCCCACTAAGACATCCACAATCAAACTAATCGGAGCCACAATATTTTCTTGTGTCTCTACTCAAAAACAAACTATCTTGATGTTTCCCCTTCACTCCATAACCAATGTGCAGCACCAAGAGCCCAATCCTAGGGTTTCAGAACACAAACTGACCAAAACCGAGAAAGGAAAGTGAAGCAGTATAGATATACAGCATTTCGCATGTTCACACATAGAGATAGAAAGAAAGAATCAGACAAAACGCGTGACGAGATGGGCCGGTTTGGGCGGCACCTTGTTAAACGCGTCGTCGTGTTCGCCGTTGCTTCCTTCGTGCTCGCAGTGGTGCTCTGCAAGTCCGCTCCGCGAAACTTCGCAGAAATTGCACTCGAATGGAACAGTTAACGTGGGCCCCATTTCTCAATATAACTTTCCTTATACTGGCCCCTGTTTGGCGCTTTACAAAATTAAAAAAAATAATATAAAATTTTATAAATATCTATAAATACGTAACTCAAGATTTTAAAATTTAAATTTTCCACTCACTACACAAAATTCGAGACTGTAAAATTTAAATTTTTCATTCACTATATAAAGTCTAAGACATTAACTTTTTATTTTATACAACTCCAAACACACCTACTTTTTTGTTACCGGACAACGCTAGGAATTTAAAAAAAAAAAATTCTTAATTAAAGTTTGACAAAAAAAAATATAATAAATGTATAAAAATTTAATATAAAAAT
>JAVXUM010000021.1:5350448-5361126 GCA_035590655.1 Pouteria glomerata | reverse complement strand
CAAACATGCCCTTATGTTTGCTCGGGTTGTATAGGGCTGTCATGCGTGTATATGTACCTCATATTTTGTAATCACACTCTTTATATATATGGCTGCGTTTGGAGCCATAAAAAAAAATTAAAAAAGTTTAAAAGTGAAAACTTTTAAAATTTAAAATGTAAAAAGTTATTTTAAAATGATGGTTAAATGATTATTTTTGATTTGATATAAAATTTGTTAAAAATTATATAAAATGAAATGTGACAAAATATTATTGGAGAAATTTGAAAATTTTATAGTTTTATGAATTTTTTTGGTACAAATGTCAATACAATTTGTTCAAAAATTTTGTCAAAATCTGTTGGAACGCACCATAATGGTGCGTTTTAACGGGTTTTTATGGTGCGTTCTAACGGGTTTTGGCAGAATTTTTGAAAAAATTAAAATATTTTGGAGTTTTAAAAAAGTGTTACTTTTGGAGTTTTTTAAAGCTTTTTTTAGGACTCCAAACAGGACCTATATATATGTATATATATATTTTTACGGTTAAAGAAAAAAAGAAATTCAATTAACTTTCTACCGTGTTCTCCCTGTACGGAGCCTCACAACATGGTACTCAACTTTTCTTTAGTTGATCAAAGGCCTCGTTTGGAGGGTAAAAATTAGTAAAAAATTATTAAAAGTTACTTTTTAGGTATTTAAAATATTAATTTTTGTCACTTTTATACTTAATTATAATAATTTATTAAATTTAAAAGTTATTAAAAATTATTAAAAATTGTTAAAATTGTTAAAAATTATTAAAAATTTTATTAAATGCTAAAAAATTATAAAAAGTTATTAATAATTACTAAAAATTACTATTTATTTCATTAACATATCAAAAATTACTAACTAATAACTTTTGATAAAAAAAAATCAAAAATTACTAAAAACATCCACACATACAATAATCTAATCACCCTTGACCAAGCACATTAAGTGTAACACCCGGTATTTTAATTTGACATATTTTTGTATTATTTTGAGTAAATAAAATATTTTAATGGAACGTGCATTTGATTATTATATTTTTCCTGGACTGAGTTAGCTCAGAGTGAGATTGGGTTGGACAAAGTGAGCCAAGGGCCTGGGTTTCTTTCTTTTCTTTTCTTCTTCCCTAGTTTCTTTTCTTTTCTTTCGTTTGTTTCGGCTGAAGAGAGAAGAGAGAGAAAGAGGAGAGAGATAATTTCGAAGCAAAAGAATAGTTGATCCGGGGAGTTCTCGACGCCTTGATCAACGTGGTACTGTCCGTTTCGCGAGATTCGAAGCAAAGAAGGAGAAATTTGAGTTTGAAGTTCGGAGCTCAAAGTGGTTTTCTTCATTTTTCTCTATTTTTCTTCGGATTCAAAGTAGGTGGGACCTATAATCGTGCTCTAGATGTCGTAGGAAGCATTTTGGTGTATATATATGCATATTTTGTTGATATGTGGAGAATTGTGTATATATGTATAGCTGTATATATATGCATATATATGAGTTAGAAATTGATATATTATGGAATTAAAATGTTAAATGAGAAATATAGATAACGTAGTAGAGATTTGGTAACCCGTAGTTGAGTTTCACGGACAAAATTTGAAACCGAGTTGGTTTGTTTTGGCTACGAGTGGCCTGGGAAGACGATGAATAGTGGGTATAACACAGGGAGTCGAAACCTCGCGCTCCCCACGCCTAGGCTGTGCTCCCTACTGGATATAGAAATCTGGGTAAATGCGAACCCGCACGCTTCCCGCGTCCAGCCCGCACCCCTCTCTAATTTGGTCTATATAGGTCCATTTTGGTTCAAATTTCATGGATTTGTTCCTACATGTATGTAGTACATGATAACATGATTATTTGATGAAAAATGTGAACTTTTATTTATGCTTAAGTATAGCATATTATGATGTAATTTGAGATGTTTTGCTTTCATGATTGGGCATATCATGAGTATTGAGTTTGGGGTGGTTTCATTGGGTGTGGTAGACTCGTATGATTGGCTGAGGGTACCATTGATTTATGTGACATGCCGAAGCACGTGTGATGTATTTTGATAATGTTTGTGATTGTTGGAACACCGGATGATCCCTAGTTAATATAGACGTGACTAGAGTTTAATCATGTGGAGTTGGGACGTTAATAGGAGAAATGGACTTTGAGATTTTTCGGACTGCAGCCGGTTGCCTACTTGAGATAGCGGATGCCTGCCTGAGATAGGTGGATGCTTGACTAGAGGTATAACACGATTCTTTAGCGGATGGGCCAGGGGGTGTAACACGGAGCTCCTAAGTCTTTACACCTGTGGGGGTGTAACACGGTTCCCACATGAATATGAGATATATATATGTATATGCGTTTGCCGTGAACGCTAAAACGGTGTTCTTGATGGCCGCGCGTGTCTTGACTAAAAGTCTTACTAAGTATCACCTGTCTCAGAATAAGGTTGGGGGTAGATAGAGAAACAGGATGCATGGTCATGGCATTTCATTTTACATTGCATGAGAGATACATATTTATATTATACTGTTGTGTATATTTATGATGTGTTATATATGTACACTGGTGCACACTGGCACTGTCCTACCTACTGGGATAGTTAGCTCACCCCATCTATATTGTAGGTAATACAACGAGGCAAGGTAGTGACCATCCCGAATTGAGTTGACTGCTGGATGAACCTAGAGATTATTTTATCTTTTTGAGATTATTGTATCTTAATTGTACGACCTGGGTTGTGGGTCTCATTGATTATGATGACGCATGTTGTATATTTGTTTTATATGGGAATTGGGACGAATGTAGTGCTCTGATAGATGTTATGATATTATGACTTGACTTTGGTACAATTTTTATTTTGCTTTAATTGTCCCTATTTTTTCCATACCGTCTGTCTCAGACAATTTATGTTAGGAATGTGACTTAAGGCTATGTTTGGAGTGTTAACAAACTCCAAAAAATAAAATAAATCTCCAACAATTTCTATAAATCACTAAAACTCTTTATTACACATTTTCACTTTTAATATATTCAAAAAATTTCAATATTTCACTAAAAAAATAAAAAATTTAAAAAAAATTAATCGAATGGGAAAATTTTTTTGATAATTATATTCTTTGAATCAAAAGTTTTCAAACGAATACTATTGTCGTTATTTTATTCTAATTTTTTTTGAATTCGTTGGGACAGATTTGGGAGACTATTCTTACGGTTTTGCTTTGGCGGTCCAAAAATATCACTATTTTTTTTCAAAAAAACTCTGTTAGATGCCAAACTCCTAAAATCAAATCAAATCACATTTTTTTTTTTTTTTTTTTTTTTTTTTTTTTTATCATTCCAAACGACAAATCTTCTCAATTCTAGACATTAAATATATAGAGTCCGTTTGGTGCAACCAAAAATAATGAAAAATGTGGTTTAAAAAAATTTTTAACGTTTCGTACAAAGTTTTCAAATCACGTTTTTAAAAAATGAATAGTGAAACTTTTTAATTTTTGTGTTAGTTTTTGGAGAAAGAAACCGTTCGAATAGTTTTTTTTGTTCTGTCAAAATGAATTTGTATTTACTTTTTGACTTTGGCATTAATTTTTTGAGAGAGAAACGATCCAAACGTTTTTTAATTCCGTCAAAATAATTTTGTGCCATAATTTATTGAAAGCTATTAAAAAAATTTTAGAATTCGTAGAAAAATTATAGGGATTTGTAAAATGTTATTGAAGTTTTTAAAAAATTTATAAAAATTTGTAAAAATTTATTAGAATATGTAGGTATAAGTTTATAAAAATTTTATGATATACAAAGAATACAAAATGTGTTAAAAAATTTTAAAAATTTTTAAAAATTTTTCTTTCCTTTAAACAAGCCTACAAAAGTATTTAACTGTCTTTTCCTTTTTTTTTTTAACTGAAAGTATTTAACTGTCTAAATCAATCATTTGTGTCACCGCATGTGCCAGATAATTATTATTATTTTTTTTTAAACAAGACCCAAATTTAACAAGGCAAAGTTATCAGAAGGAGATGGAAGTCACATACACACATCCGGACATTCCGATGCGGGGGCATGTGCCAGATAATTGGATCATGTGAGAACCCATCTGGTCGCCTTCATTTCAGTTGGTTTATGAATATCAGATTTATTTATTTTTTATTACACTGCCCATATTCATCAACGATAAGGGGCGTGTGGCGACACAAAGGCCAAAAAAAAAAAATCAACCTTGCACCGATTTTTGACGACCATCACTTTTAATGTTAATTACGTATTTAATAAAAATTAAAAAAATATTGTAGAAAATTAATTAAAATTTAAAAAATTAATGAAGTGTTTAGTTAATAAAGTTGAAGAAAATTAATAAAAGTTTATTTTTTTAGTAAATCAAACGGCTTCTAAATCTGTAATCTTCATAAATAATATATTAGTAAGTTAATTATTAAACTAGGCATTAGTATTTTTGAATTTTTTATTGACAATAAAAATGTAGGTATGAATTTTTTATTGATAATAAATGTACTAAATAAGATAATGGAACAAAAGAATGAAAATCACATTTTCATTCTCTTGTATCAAGGCTTCGGTTAGTTTGTTAAAAAATATTGAAAATTTTTAAAAATTTTTAAAAATTATTTACTTTTGTTCTCACTATACGAATTATGTACCCATAACTTATCTCATTTTATTTCACTGTTTATCACTCTAAACTCACCTAAATAAGATAATGTAAACAAGTTTTACATCAGCCGCACAATAATTATCTCTTAACAAACTTTATAAAATACCGTAGAAAGAGTATTTTTTTTTCTATTTTATAAGCTTTTGATTAATGAGCCGTTTGAAATTCCAATTAAGTTCAGAAAACTTTAAAAAATTTCAAAAGTTTTAATTTTTTCAAACTCTAAAAAATTTCAACGCTTTCAAAAAATTTGTCAAATTCGCTAAAACAAACTATCATAGTGCGTTTCAATGAATTTTATCAAATTTTTAAAAAATTAGACTAATAATTTTACCAAAAAATTTTACAGAACTTCAAAAATTCTTAAGATTCTCAACTAAAATTCTAGTATGTGTCATTTTATATAATTTATAACAACTTTATATCAAATCAAATACAAGCATTTAACTATCATTTCAAAATAATTTTTTTACACTCCAATCACTTTTATTTTATTTTTTTTATTTGTTTACACTTCAAACAGCCCCTAATAGCATTCTACATTAATTTGTCTAAACAAAAACTCTAAATTACAAAATAACTATTTCTCTAATGTTGTTTTTTTGTTTATTATTTGAATGTTAAATTATACTATCATAAATATATTAATAAATATGGCAATAGTTAATGACTTTTAACTTTTCATGCTTGTCGAAGATAGAATCACTTGATTCGTTTTATTAGAGTTTGTTATTCAAATTAAGTTTAAAATGATGTGTACTTAGTATTTTTTAAAGTAATATAAATTTATTATTATAGTAAAATATACTTAGGGCATTTGGCCAATTAAACAAAAAAAAAAATCCTTAAATGTAGGAAAACAATAGGAGGAATTAGCCAAGAATTCTAAATTTAATAATGATACAAAAGTAATTAATAACTTATCATGCTTTCAATCTTATTTGAAGGAAGTCTAGAGTTTTGAAAAAGTTTAAAAAGAAGTAAAAGTTGGTATTAAAATAATATAAAAATAACACGTAACAAAATTTTATAAAAAAATAAAAATTTTTAAAAAATTTTGAAACCCAATAAAGAGCCCTAAAGTCCCTCCCATACTTGGAATCGTGGAAATCAACTAACTTGCTACCATGTCCTCGTTGTATGGCTGATAACCTACTCACACTTTTTTTTTTTTAAGTGGTGTATGAATAGTTATGGATGAAATTACTAGACATATTTAGAAAGAGATATCGTGGTGTATGTTATTTACAAATGACATTGTTTTAGTAGATGAGACGAGAGAATGAGTGAATGTTAAGTTAGAATTGTGATGGAAAATGTAAGAGACAAAAGGGTTAAGACTAAGTTGATACAAGACAGAATATATGGAATGCAAGTTTAGTCAAAATAAGATAATTGGTAGTATAGAATTAAGTTTGGGCACTCAAAAGATTGTAAAGAAAGAAAACCTTATATACCTTGGATCTATGGTACAACAGGATAGAGAGATTGATACTGATCTTAGTTACAAGATTCAGGCCGAGTGGACCAAATGGAAGAGTGCTTTAGAGGTCTTGTGTGATTGAAAAGCCCCCTCAAGGATAAAGGGAAGTATTATAAGGTTGTGATAAGATTAGCGTTGTTACATAGATCAGAGTGTTGGGCAGTAAAACATAATCATGTTCAGAATATGACAGTTGCGAAGATAAGAATGCTAAGATGGATGTGTAAGAACACAGAGAGATATATGATTAAAAACGAGAATATTAGAGGCAAAGTAGGAATAATATCGATTGAAGATAAAATGAGAGAAAATCAATTAAGATAGTTCAGTTATGTTAGAAGGCATTCAACGGAAGCACCTGTTACAAGATATGAGAGTATGGAGATTGTCAGGAGTGGGAGAGGTAGAGGAAGACGCAAGAGCAATTGGAAAGAAACTATTAAACATGACCTTACCTACATGAATCTAACAGATGATATAACCCTAAATAGATTTGATTGACGTCATCAAATCCATATAGTCAACTCCACCTAGTGGAAAAAATCTTGGTTTGGTTTAGTGTTTGAATAGTAAAAAATACAAAAAAAAAATATAAAAAATTAATATAAAAATGATATGTAATAAAATTTAATTAGAAAATATAAAAATTAATAAATTTTAATTAATTTTAATAAACCAAACATCTTCTTAATTTGCTTATGCATCGAGTCCAAAAGACAACTGCTATGCCCCCTACCAACTAAAAAAGCCATGTGTTTCCAGCTCATCAAAGACCATACTTTGAGTAAGTTTGGAGTGTTAGAAAACGAAAAGAAAATGAGAAAAAAAACGTAGTTTGAGTTGATTTTAGGTGTTTGGCATTTTATGTTTTAAATAGAATTTTTTGAAGAAGAATAGTGACACTTTTAAACTTTTGTAGTAAAAAGTAAGATAGAGAAACCGTGAAAATGGTTTTTTAATCCGCTCCTACATATTTATTACAGAAATTTTTAACTTTTGTACGGCAGTGTCAAAACCACTAGAACGGTTATTCAAATCCGTTCTAATGGGTTCAAAAAAATTAGTATAAAATAGTAATAATGATGGTCGTTTGAAAGTTTTTAATTCGAAAAATATAATTGTCAAAAAAAAATTTATACACTTAATTAACCTCCTTCTGAATTTTTTATTTTTTTAGTGAAATATTGAAATTTTTTAAATATAGTAAAAGTGAGAATGTGTAATAGAGAGTTTTAGTAATTTATAGAGATTGTTGGAGATTTATTTTATCAAATAGCGGAAATGACATGAAAGAAAAAAAGAAAAGAAAGATAATTGAGTTATTTAATTGATAAAAAAAAATATAATAAAAGTATAAAAATTTAATATAAAAATGATATGTAATAAAATTTAATTAAGAAAATTAAAAAAATTAAAAAATTTTGATAAATTTTAATTTTTTTAAGTATCCCAAATGGACTCAATATCACTTGTAATAGTCGTTATGTTATGTGAAAATTATAAATTATTTATAATAAAAAAGTAAATTTAAAAATTTTAAAAATTATTTAATTTTAATTAAACGTCTCACAAATTTTTTTTTTTCGAATCCAACCTTTGACTATTTTGGTCGAAAACTCCTCTCCGCTTTTTAACTGTTCTCTTATAACCATAACTTATTGAGAAAGAAAATTGTGAATATAAGATTCATGCACGAAGAAAATTTTTATTCCCACCCATTCCATGATATCTTCTTCAATCTTCATTCTTTTACTTTCGACAACCACCATCAATTCAGCTTTTCGTCTTTCATACGTATCCATTCATTACTTAATTATGGTCCAAATATTTTCCAACACCTTAAAAGCAGTATTTGGTGATTTTTAAAAATTTTTAGAACTTTTTATAATTTTCCAACATATTTTATATTTTTTGTACTTCATAAAAGTCAAATTTATATATAAATTTATATATATCTTCAAAATTTTTTTTCATAAATCCCAAATTTTTTTTACAAACTCTAATAACTTTTTCATAAATTTTGATATAAAACTATTCCGAAAAAACTAAAAAACCTATTCTTACGGATTTTTTTCTACAAAAAATTAACACAAAAATAAAAAATTTTTCTATTCATATCTAAAAGATATGATTTGATAACTACGCACTAAACAGTAAAAAATTATTCAACTTATATTTTTATTATTTTTCATTACATCAAATACTCCCAAAATATAATAAATTCAGTGCTTCAGAGAAATCATCTTATAAATAAACTATGGAATTTGACTTTTGAGGCATTTTGTCTCACATTCACACACCCATTTTAAAATAGATAAACAAGAGAAACACCAATACTTCCAGTACATAGAAAGCGAATTCTCTTTCGGTGTCTCCCAATTTATGAAACCAGTGTCACAAAAATATTTTACAAAAATGCCATCAACTATCCAAACTCTTCAATATTTCTCTCATTAACCAATTGATAACCGTCAATTAAATTGCATATGAGATAATAAGAGAGAAGGAAAATCATTTCACGTGCGGTAATTATAAAATGACTTTCATTGTGATCCAAACACTTGTAATGTCATATCTGTTCTCAATGCAAAATCCTGAAAATCGTTAGGCCAGGTAATTGTCATTTGGTATATTCTCTTTGTAAAGAGAGTGAAGGAAATGTCAATTTAATTGCAAAGAAAAAAAAATGAAAGTGATAAGAGTAGAAGAATGTTAATTATAAAAAACAAGAGAGAGAAGGAAACAAGAACAAAATTATAAAAACAAAAACAAAGAAAGTTGTAAATATAAGTAGCGTGTATGCACGTCCATGCTAATTCTATAATAATTCAAAGTGGAAATGGTTGGTGAAGTCATAAATTTAATAGAACTCCAGCATTTAGTGAAGTTTTTTTTTTTTAATTTTTCTTCCACTAATATCTATTAATTACCCACAACATGAAAGAGTTGTAACTTTAGAAATTGTATAAATTATTTAAATAATTTTATTTTTGAACTTCTAACATTTACTTGTAAAAAAAAAAAAGCAATCATTCTAATACCATATATTTGGGAATTGAAGGTTTGATTGAATGTGATCTAATGCCATTCATTTGGGAATTGAGGGTTTGGTGAATCAAAATCTCAACCTTTGCCAGGGTAAGAATGGAGGTGGTGTTTTACAACTTGGACTACCCTACAAAGTTAAAATATGCAAAGTAGAACGAAAGACACTAATGCTCTTGCACAATACTCGGTCCAGTTAACTTCCAAGTGTCACTTGATACATTTTTAATACAACAGAAAGCAATAGAAGCCCATAAAAACCAATTCAAAGAAGTCACAATTCTTATTCTCCTTTTGGAAGGAGGGGGCTGGGTTATGGATAAAACATAAAGCTTTAGAGTAAACAAACAAAAGATTCAAAGGGAGGAAAAGATTGGAACACCTGGCAAGGTGGCACCTGCGTCGACGATGAACATGTTTCCCGACACGTAATTTGAAGAGTCGTGGATTAAGTATCGTACCAGTGACGTCAATGCCGGATCTGTTGTTCCATAGGTTCCTAGAGGGATAGTTCTCGCAGCCACATTTTGGAACCAATCTTTTTGTACAAGAGGCTCTGTAACCTCAGATTTGAAAATTCCAGGACAGATTGAGTTTACTCTAATGTTGTGTCCCCCAAGCTCTATAGCCATTGCCTGAAATTATCATGTGAGAGCAAGACCATTATTAAATAGAATATTAATAGTTACCATGACTGGTGGAAAAGTATTGAAGAATCCATGCTAGAACAATATAATTTTCAAATAAAAAAACAAAATAGTAATGCATAAAATGATCTATACGGGAACAGTTAGGAAGTACGGACTCACCATCAAGAGTGTTGTTTGCGAGTTGGAATCACAAGGGACACTGACAAGTAGCTTGTGAAACTAATAACCAAAGAGGCTCAAAAGTTTCAGAGTTCCTTGGATCGTTGCTCATTAGGATTTGGGCAATCTAGTAATCATGAACCTAATCCAAATTGGGGAGCTCATTCGACGGTACAAACAGGAAAGCTCATTTTAAATGTTCTCGGATTTTTGGTTTCGTTGGTCTTGATTTCTTGAAAACAAGACCAAAAAATGGACAATTAAACGCATTTTGTGAAAACAATAACCAAACAGGGCAAAGTTTCTCAGTTTCTTGGATTGTCACTCACTAGGATTTAGGCAATCTAGTAATCACGAACCTGATCCCAATTGGGAGCTCATTTGATGGGACAACAGGAAAGTTCAGGGATGGTGGATCACCTTGTGTGAAAGTGGTGTACAACCAAAATCGTATTAACAAGATCTACATCGATCAATGAATAAAAATGTCAGTCCTAAGGATCTCTTAACATACCCAATAGCAATCAGGTTGCATGTTTGTCCCACCAAGGTTTTAAAACCCATGTCCTCCCCTCAGTAGAGTGAATATCTAAGCCAGTGCCAGATCTCTAAGTGGACTGAATAAGCAGAAAAAAGGTTAATATGAGAAGTTTATAGAACTCAACAAAGTTG
>JAVXUM010000021.1:5271928-5285884 GCA_035590655.1 Pouteria glomerata | reverse complement strand
AAAAAAAACTCATGAGAAGAAAGATCTATACATTATTTAATAATTATTTAAAAAAAAAAAAAACTACACAGTGCCGTTTTGGCCCAGTACAGTGCCTTTTCGGCCCTGCGTAGTGCTATTTTTGGTCCAAACTCCAGTGCCGTTTTGGCCCAGCGTAGTGCCGTTTTGGCCCAGTGTAGTGCCTTTTTCAGCAGCTCTCTAGTGCCATTTTCGACCAAGCTCCAGTGCTGTTTTCCCTGTGCAGGGCCGTTTATTAAAAACGGCACTGGAGAAGGCTGAAAATGGCACTGGACGAACCCTTCTTCTTCCTTCTGCGCACTGCGCAGAAATTCACTGCCATACCACTGTTTTGTTCAAAAAACCAATATCCTATACATCATAAACAACTTTCAACCATCTAAAACTTCATAATATATAATACCCAAGTAAAACTAACATCAAAATACTTTTTAGAACTTTTGAAATTAGCAAAAAAAAGAGAGGACTGAAAATATTGGTTATACGAAATATTGGGCTTCTCAAGCAAGTACCTTTTTCCTCTTGTTGAAGGATGAGAATGATTCAAATCGACAAATCTAGCTCCAAGGAACGATTTTGAGTCTTCAATGAGTTGATTTATTCGTTGTCTACCTTTGATTTTCTTCTTCAAGAGGGCTTCGAAAATTTTTTCCTTTTTTTTTTTTTTTTGGTTTAGTTTTACAGACTTTTTTCAATTTTGGGTTGTTAGGGTATTAGTTGGTTGAATTTAATTGAGGGGTAAGTTAGTCATTACAATGAATGGTTGGAATAAAAGAGAGCTTTTATTTTTTTTTAAAGAAATGTAAATTTGGATATAGAGTGAAAAGTGAGTTACAAAATTGAATAATTATAGAATATTGATACAATTTGACTAAAATTGAAAAATTGCCACTCCAATGACCTATTATGAAAAAACTCCCTAAAAAACAGGTGGTATTGGATTCCATTCAAATTTAAAATTAACTTTGGATTTTTTTGAATTCCTCAAAATATCAAAAAGTTTTTTTATTTTTATTAATTTTTTAATCCTTTTCATATAAATTTTATTATGTGAAACTTTTAAACTAATATTTTTATTTTTTTTAATGAACTAAACACTACCTTAAATTAAAAAATAATTAAAAAAACAAAACACTAGTTTTGGAAATTTCTTAAACACTAACAATGTTGTAAACATCTTGAAACGAATTAATCGACGGCTGTTAGATCAGTTTATTTAAATATTTCATTTTTTTACTCAATTTTTTTAAAAAAATTAAATATATAACAAAAAGTAAAAATACAATATTGAATTTTGTTAATTTTTAAATGCATGAATTTTGATTGTTCCTACTTGCACTAGTGTAGAAAACAGTGCACACCAAATATATAATTCATATATTTAAAAAGTTTTACTTTAAAAGTTTATTTTTATTATAAAAAAAAGAAAAGTGATGGAAAAAAATATTTTTAAATTGATAAAATTGCTCAAAAACTAATTGAATAAATATACAAAATATATAAATGCGGTAGGTAATTCCCGTTGAGTTGCCCCGCAGAGATCATTGCACTTTTCATTCGAGTTCACCACATCAATGGCGATCCACAAAAACCCAAAGAGCACGCATAAACCCAGATCCCCAATCTACTGCAGACTCATAATATCCATGGCATTAGTAATTGCTCTCTTGTATCTTCTTTCTTCTTTGAATTCCACAAATAGGTTCTCATTTCTTCCCGGAAAATCCCCAGAAAAGTTGATGATTCAGTCCAAGAGTGACCGCAGACCGTACAAGGGCTCCGAGAAGTTCTTGTATTGGGGGAACAGAATCGACTGCCCGGGAAAGCACTGCGACTCCTGTGAGGGTTTGGGTCATCAAGAGTCGAGCCTTAGGTGTGCTCTTGAAGAAGCCATGATTCTTCAGAGGTATGTGCATTTATGGACTTCCATTTCCTCTCTCTCTGTTTCTTTTTTCTTTCTTTTTTATTTTTTTATTTTTTATTTTATTTTATTTTTTTGGGGGAGGGGGGCATAAAACAATGCTACAGTTGAATTGGGTTTTTGTCTGATGTTCTTTCATTTCCTCTTTTTTTTTTTTTTTTTTTTTTTTTTTGTTATTTAATTTCCACATTTTTTTTTTTTTTTTTTTTTGGTTAGTAGAATTTACGGTTCAAAAATTAAGAATCATTATTAGAAACAAACGTATGGACTTTCTGAAGTTTTGTGCAGTAGTGAGCTAAGCAATTTGCAAGATTGGCTTCTTTAGTTTGTTGGTTAATTGGTTGGCATTTAAGAGATAGTTTGAGTCGGTAAGTTTGCTTTTTTAATTTGCCCGTTTCAGTGTTTCTTAGTCAGAAATGTAAAATTCTTAAATAGGGAAAGCATTTGCGTGGTGAATTTGATTAGGTTCTTTGGACATTTATTGAAACAAAGAGGGGAGGCTCCGATTTTGGTCGGGTGGCTCACAACCCCAATGTCTTGTGATATTAGCCTCCCCAGATCCTTATTGAAAGTGGATCGGACATATGACATGGACCGACAATCTATAGATGACTTCTGTTTCTGGGAAAGACAATAAGTGTGGTTAAATTTTGGTTAAAACATAAAAGAAATAGAAAATTTGGCAGTCCGAATCTTTGATTTTCACTTGATGTCGGTGGGGCCGTTCAGAAATTTGGTTAAAATTCAGTAGATTTGTGTCAAGTGATGAAAATGTTGAAACTTGTGATGGTGCACTGAATATATCAGTACAGAGTTATGACCAAGCAAGATCTGGATTCACATTTAACCAGCAGAAGTTCAGGAATTGAAAGAATGGGTTATCTGTCTTCTCAAAGCTTGTTTAACACAAGTAATCTGATTTCTTAGTCTTGGCAAAGAGATGCCTGCGTGACCCTGAAACTGTACGGAAATTATTAGGATTGGTACTTGTGATTGTCATGGTGTTAGTAATAAGTTTTTTGACCCCTTTTACCGTCTCTTGTTGCAGAACTTTTGTGATGCCTTCTAGGATGTGTATCAATCCAATACATAACAAGAAGGGGATTCTTCATCAGTCAGATAACGCAAAGTCAGAGGAAAGGTAAGTTGCATTTGGCTCATAGTGAATTGAATTTTCGGTTGGTTGTATAATTTATGTTGCAACCAAGGAAACCAAAAAGAAAATAGAAAGAAGAGATAGTAAAAATTATTTTCCTTGCTCCTCTTTCCGTTTTCACTGAGCACACCTATTTTAGGCGTATCATACGGTTCACTGCATGGCACAAGCACTGACACAGGATTGATCGCCTATGCGTTCCATGCATATTAGGTGTTTCCTAGATTGCTTGTCAATAAAATGAACAAAGAAATGAATGTTGCACTTGAAATTGTGCTTGTCAAATTATGGAAAATCTGTAATCACAAAATATGAGTGCCTTGCCACACTAGGAATTTAATTCTCCTTTTTGTTATGTGCTGATTTTTGCTTTAATTTATTTTTTAGGTGGGCGACTAGCTCCTGTGCCATGGACTCTTTGTATGATCTGAATCTCATGTCCAACACTGTCCCTGTAATTTTAGACAACTCTGAAACGTGGCATCAGGCTCTGTCAACAAGTATGAAGTTGGGGAGTAGAGGGATTGCGCATGTTCAAGGAGTTAGTGGGGCTGATCTCAAAGAAAAAAGTCTATATTCACATATTTTGCTCATTAATCGCACTGCTAGCCCACTTTCATGGTAAATTCATCATTGCTGTATAGTACTTATTTTCTTTGCTTACTTCCAGTCTTCCACTTCTCCCATGCATGCATGCATTGGCTTAGTGCACAAAATAATTGTATGGCTAATTGAAGAAATATTGGCTATGCTAATTGTGGTAACTCCCACTCCTTGCAGTAGTCAATCTCTATTCTCATATTATAATAGTGTTGGGAGCCCATTGTGACTTCTGCATAATGAGCAGATATTGACCGAAAAAAAAGTTTGAGGTTAGGAAGTAGGAAGCTTCTAACTTCTTAGTTATTAACACCTAATATTTAATTGAACTGAAAAATAAAACCATTTAGATTTTTTCATGTTTCATAAGCAGTAAATAGATTGTTTTGTAAGCCATATGTGTGCAATACTATAATCCAAAGTCTTTGTTAAACTCATGCTGAGTTGGTAGAGTTTTCAAGTTTGGTTAGTTATTGTATAATTTTTTAATCATGATAGCTGTTCAGGTTTATGGAGTGCAAGGATCGGAATAACCACACTGCTATAACGTTGCCATATTCATTTCTTCCTTCAATGGCTGCTAAGAAACTACGAGATGCAGCAGAAAAGGTTTATCATATGTAATCTTTCTTTAGTCATGATGAACTGCTCAATTATCATAAAATAGCACATGATTTGCCATGTATCGTCTATTCCTGTTGTCTGCTAACAAATGAAACACCCTTCTGATGACATCACTTATTTGTTCAGTGGCATTGACCTTGTGCAGGATACGTTATCAGTGTAATCTAGTAACTAGGTCCAATTATTTTGATAAAATATATATTCTGCACATAAAGTTTTTATTCCTAATAAAGGCAAACATGCTGGCACCTGAGTTGACCTGTTATATAGATTTTAGATACTTTTGTAGTTTGTCAAGGGAAAACTCTACATAGCTTATAACTTGGAAAAGTATCAGTATCAGACAGTTGTATGCATTAACTTTCGTATGCTGATAAAATTCTTGCTACTTGTAGCAACTGAAAAGGTTCAATTATTTTGATAATATATATATATATATATTCTGCACCTCAAGTTTTTCTTAACGATTAAGACAAACATGCTGGCACCCGAGTTGACCTGATATATAAATTTTAGATACTTCATAGTTTGTCGAGGGAAAACTCTACATAGCTCATAACTTGAGAAGTATCAGTATCAAACAGTTGTATGCATTAACTTTTGTACGCTAATAAAATTCTTGCTCCTTGTAGCAGCTGAAAATAGAAGATTGATGTTTTACTGCTGTAGGAAAAATCAGAAAATGGGCATTACTCTATGCCTGTATAGGCTGTATCACCAAGTTTCATGCATGCTGAGCACTTTACTTAAGCTATTTGATATTCTTAATTCTTTGAGAAATCCTGTTTGACTAGCTTCAATATGATGTATTAAGCGGGATCTATGTTACATGAACTCTTCTAAATGTATCACATATCCATGTTGGATAGTTGACACTCGAGTAAAAGTACGGTATATCTGTCCTATATAATATCACATATTCATACAAATATATTTAGCAATTTAATTTTAGCACATAGTTTTGCATGCATGAAATAAAAAGCTTCACTTTGTTAATGCCACATTATCCTATAAAATAAATTATTGTATTAAATATATTGATATACCTCTCCTGTGGGTCAACTTTAAGGATTAGTTCAGTTGGTCAGGCCTTGGGTTTGTTTCTTGATGGTTATTAGTTTGAGTTTCTTTCGAGCCACTAGAGGCTTACAGGGTCTTTAATTTTAGGACTCTAGGAATTAGTTGAAGGTTTGAACATCTTAAGTTAACAAAAAATAAAGGAAAAAATACCTCTCCTGTGGGTTAAGAGTATAATGCTGTAGTTTCCAATGCATGATGGATTTTCTTTCATTCTACCAAGTGATATTTGGAAAATTAGATTTGGTTATCTAAATGTATAATTTGCATTTAGAAACACTTTTTGACATGACCTGAGTGAATTATGATGATTTCCTCCTGTGCCAACTCTCTATTAATCAGGAAAGTGTTACAGTCCTCCAGAAGAATTAAATTTTGTTGATTACGTGAGGGATTTTAGATTGCCTGGGTAGTGGCTGCGCATGGTGACACTGGTTTTAGAAATATATTTCAAGAATCTGGAGTAATATGTACATTTGTGGAAATTTTATCTTTTCCTATTGTTGCAATGCCAAGTCTTGGGTAAAATTCTGGTTGCATGAGGTGTGAGGAGGTAGTAGTAGTATCACGAAGATTTCTCTAGACCTTCTCACTCCTTGACCGTTCCAAGTCATTACTTCTCCATGATTCATTCTTTGCACGAAATTTGCTTGGATGGTGCAGGGGATACATTTTCATTGTTCGTTTGTTATTCATGAACTAGTAATGTCTTATCCACGTATTGAACCCTGTGGTTAGACGAAATGCAGTCTGCTTACTTTTGTTTTCCTCGTCTGATCCATGAACTAATAATGTCAGACCAACAGATTAAGGGCTCTCTTGGTGATTACGACGCTATTCATGTTCGTCGAGGCGATAAAATAAAAACCAGGAAGGACAGGTTTGGAGTTGATAGGAGCTTACATCCGCATCTTGACAGGGATACACATCCAGAGTTTATTCTTTGTAGAATTGCAAAATGGGTCCCGCCAGGACGAACACTTTTCATTGCTTCAAATGAGCGGACACCTGGTTTCTTTTCACCTCTCTCTGCCAGGTAATATAATCTCTGGCAGCTTTAGTTCTTTATATTTTAAATTGCAAATATTTGGTCTAGCCAAACATCCTCCCAGATTTGACATAAGGCTTAAGCAATAGAATGTGTTATTTTCATCAGGATTAAATGATCCATGCTGTGTAATGCCACCTTCGCTACTCCTTGGGGGCTAATTTTGGCTCTGGTAGAATTCATGGATATTTCCAAAAAGGTTAGGGTGTTGACTGATTCTATCGGCATGTACTGAGAGTTGCTCTCTAGAACTGGAAAATCTGTGGGGGAGAGTTTAGCAATGTAGTAAAAAGCAACCTGATGCACAAGACTATTGTATTGCACCGTCTGGGGAGGGTTAGATGTACACATCCTTTATCCCTATTTGCAGAGTGGCTGTTTCAGGGATTGAACCCATTACCTTCACGTCACAGTGAAACAATCTTAGCTCCATCTTAGATCACCAAAATGAAGCCAAATATTGAAATTTGCATAATTGTTTTTGAAATTCCAGTCCTCTTGTGCATGGATCTATGCGTAGGCTAATTTGATCCCTTTTCTGGTGACTTATATTGGCAGGTACAAATTGGCATATTCATCAAATTATAGCAGTATCTTCGACCCATTGATTGAGAACAACTACCAACTCTTTATGATTGAAAGGCTAATCCTGATGGGAGCCAAAACATTCATCAGAACATTCAAGGAAGATGATACTGATCTCAGCCTTACTGATGATCCAAAGAAAAATACAAAAAAGTGGCAAATTCCTGTTTATACCATGGACGGTGACAGATGCTGATTGTTATTGTTGCTTCAAAATTTTCCTCCGATCCCATCCATCGCCTTTCCATAGCGATTGCTATGTTCTCTTGCCCCTATTTTCGTCAACACGGGTTGAAGAAGAACTACTTGGTGAATGATTATCTGGTAGCTTTGCATTGGGATGAAGATTGGTGATAGTGTCGCGGGAGGATTGGGGAGAATTGCAATACATCATGTTTTGCAGTTGGATACATGCAATTATACAGAAAATTTTGGGCAGCCCAATTATTTTGTTCTTTTGGCTTTGTGTGTATCCCAAAGTTTTGGCTGGGATACGGGGATTCATCTTTTCAGTTGTTTATGTAAGAGGAATGCTGATGGAGGATTTATGTGATCGTATATTTTGTGTGTATTTTATATGATATCAAGTTGCAAATAACATTTTATAGGATAATTCTATAAGGTCAATTATGCTTCATAGCATATAGTGTTGGACTATTAAGAAAAAATATTATCATATAATAATCTTAGTGAAGATAAAGATGCTAATATGACTATGTGCAAGAAAATATAAGATATGAAAAGAATATATATCTAAATAAAAAAAATTGAGTTGACACTTATAGAAAAAAAAAAATTTAGAGACTATTATTTAAGATAGTTTGGTTATGTTAACATAGATTCAAAACAGAGTGATGGCATTCAAGTATAAGGAAAAAATGTAAAAATAAGATTACTAGAATTTTTAAGAAATACTTAGTCTTAAACACGACTGAGATGGTTCGGTCATATTAAAAGATGTCTAACGGAAGTACTAGTTAAAATGTGTGAAAGTATAGAGATTGTCAGGAGTAAGAGAGGTAGAGGAAGACCCAAAAACTGTTGAAAAGGAATTATTAAACATGATATTGCCTACATGAATTTAATGGAGGATATGACATTTAATAGATTTGATTGGCGTCGTCAAATCTATATAACTCACCCTACCTAGTGGGAAAATGCTTGGTTTCATTTGGTTTGGTTTACTTAGTCTTAAACAATTTTATAAAAATCATGATGGATGTAAATGGAGAAAAATAATTCATATAATTAACCCCAAATATGTGGGATTAAGGTTTTATTGAATTGAGTCAAAGGTAGTTGAATTTTTATAAAAGATTTTATTTTATATTAAAAATATAATTTAGGTATCGTTTGGTGTGCTAACAAATAAAAAAAAATTTTAAAAATCTCTCAAAATTTTTAAAAGTTATTTATTTTTTATCTTACAGCATGAATTATGAATTTTTAATTTATCTTATTTTATCTCACTTTTTATCATTCTAAATACACCCTTAATATATAATCAATAGAAAAATTAATTTTGACTTAAAAGTATTTCATGTTGTGATAAGGAAGGCTAGTGTTATTTCTAATTGTGGAGGGAATTGTCTCCCTTTTCATTTAATTCAGGGAAGAGAATTTATTTTTTACGTTAAAGTGACCCAAATAGGCATTTTTTATCAAGTTATATACGTTAGATTTATAATTTTTTAAGAAAATTATAAATTTAAACTCATTAAGTTTATAATTTTTTTACTCATATTTAAATTTGTAAATAATTAAATATTCAACTCGATTTGACAATATTTATATATTATATAATTTATAATATAAATATTAACATTATCAAATTATCTAAAATATTTGATATTTAATATTATAAAATTATGTTATCGAATCGAGTTACTATTGGACCGGATAAAAATATATTATAATATAAACCGGTTAAATATTTGAGTATGTCAGAATAAACGGACCGGACCCACTTTTGCCCGTCGAGTCCGAGTGCGGGTTGGTTCCATCGACAGCTTTTTTATATATGTATACCCACCGACGAACAAAGATAAAACCGGGCAGAACGTCACTTCCAGCCGCCGGAAACTGAACTTCGGTCGCCGGAAGATATCCAAATCTCGGGTTCAAGTCTAGTTTGATTATTCTACTCTTTTATTCGATTTTGGAAATCGTAAGTATAATAGTTCCCACCACTTAACATATATCTACGTACGGTGTATGAATTCCCTAGGCTGTTGATTCATAGATATAGATACACAAGCATGTATATACGTGTGCAGGGCGTACTATAGAAATGGAGTGGAATTTTTGATAGAACGATCACACTCTCTGTTTGGTTGCCGAGAAAATGTAGCTAGATGAAAGAAAACAAATTTGCGGCTAGAATTTTCATTTTTCCGGACCCTAGAAATCAAAATCGTCAATCAACTGAACCTGAAACTAGAATTAGTTGATTTCGGCAGAACTTATTTTGTTATATTTTCTTCAATTTTCTTTTAGATTATCAGTTTCGATTCAAATTTTGAGTTGGATTAATATTTAGTACTATGGTAGTGAGAAAGATTTCTACTTGAAGTTTGATAGGAAATGATAATCTCAGGTCACGGTTAGACCTGTATTGACTGTGTGATATGCCGTATCTGGTACGCGAGCATTTATTTATCAGCAACATCAGTGACGCAGCAGAGGTTCTTCAGAACGGCAGTGAGGAAATTACTCATATATTATCAGTTCTTAGTTCTGCATCAATATCTTTTTTCTCCGAATGGCGTGGAGGTCTATTGATCCCTACAAAAGAGATTCGCAAGGTGTATGTGCCCGAGGATGGTCCAGCTGACAGTTCAAAGAGTTCATTGTCTCAAAGGAAGCTTCTGTACTCCCTGGAGTATGCAGGTAAGGATTTGAAATTGGTGAGGATGGCAGTGCCGCTTAGAGATATGGAGGGTGAAAATTTGTTGGATTATTTGGATGTATGTTTGAATTTTATTGAAGAGAACCGAAAAGCAGGGTCTGTGTTGGTGCATTGCCTTGCTGGTGTATCAAGAAGGTATTTGTTCATTTGACATTTTGGTTCTTTCTGGAGGCATCCTGGAATTATTGCTTTTTGCTGATTGAAAATTGTCTTTTGTTGTTAATGATTACAAATGCTGTATTTTCAATGCGTTTTCCATTTCTGTCGGAATTTGCTCTCAACTAGTGTTATCTTGAATTTCTTTTATGGATCCACTTACTCTTTCACAACGATTTTTAGGAGAAAAGTGTTGCACATATTGGTAAAACTTATTTGAGATTGCATTCCATAAAAAGCATTCTTAAAATCTTTGGTTTAATTTTAAATGCACCTGTCTAGTAGTTTTTTAACCCTTGATCTGCAATTTTCTTCTGATTGATATCTGGTTATTTAAAATATTCTGGCATAGCTTTCTACTATCTCAATCTTACTGGTTGAAAACACCAATATGCATCTAATATGATGTCTTTCGTAGAAGACTGAAACAGTTACAATTTTAAGTTTACAATTTCACTATATTTTACAGATGTCATCTGATCCATTGCTAGCCAGCCAACTTTTGGAAAGAGTGCATTTTAAGGTGGAAAACTTTTGCAACCTGCCCAAACAAATGGGTTAGAATGAACCCATCTTGCACTGGGGTCTTGTCTTTGGTTCTCTCGCCCTAGAGTTGCTGAATAACATCAAACAACCTCTCCCTATGTGTTGCCAAAAGAAAATATAGAACCACAAATTTTCTTATTTCGTAATAATTACAGCTTTTTATATTTTTGTTTTCTGTTTGTTTTGTTTAGTGGGTTGGTCACTAGTTTCAGATTCTCATCTAGCAGTTGGATTGGGTTTATATTGAGTTTTTTTAATGATTTGGGTTTGATTTGTAACTTAACATTGTTCCTGTCCCATTCTCCTAATGTTTTACATTTTCGGTAATGTGCTACACAAGTCCTAACATTTTCCAGATATTTGGTTCTCAATTTTTTAATGCTTTTTAGTACATGGATGGGACAGTTTTCTCTTCCATTTTCACTTAAGTAAACTTTGTTAAATGATAAAATTTCCTTCTTAGAAGTTTTCATTCATTTTACAGCTCTCTTAATGTGCCTCTGTCCCAAATGTACGTAAAAAGTTGAATTAATTATGTTTTTCAATCTCTCTTTACATTGATTCGTGCTTTGGTTGTGTTCCAATTAGCCTTCTATTACTTAGCTATCTCAATGTGATAGTATTGTTTGGAAAGATCCTTCTACTGTGCAGAATTGGAATACAAAATTATGGCTCATTCCTCATGTTAATTAATCTGGATACATCATGTTGGAGAAGTTGGGAGTCCATCATTCACAGCTTATGAAACTATTGTGTGATAATTAGACTGCAGTACATATTACTTCTAATCCTATATTCTATGAAAGAACAAAGTATATCGAATTAGACTTTCATTTTGTCAGATAGAAGTTACTACTATTATCATCAAGACAGAACATGTTAAGTCAGAAGACCACCTTGCAAACTTATTCATTGAAGCGCTTGGGGGTTCTTGGGTTAGATACATTTGTCACAAGTTTAGAACGTATAGAGTCTGTTTGGAGGCAAAAAAAAAAAAAAAACACAAAAACTACCAAAAGTTGAGTTGCATAGTAATTTAGTGTTTGGTGAAGTCCCATTTTTTGCCACTTTTTTACTTTACTACAGTAAATCATTATCCCACTTTTTCTGACTTTTCTACTCTGTTACGATAAAAATTTTTACCAAACGCATAAAAGTTACCACTTTTTTGCTCTGCTACAATAACAATTTGACCAAACACTAAAAAGTTATAAAAAATTGCTAAAAATTACATTTTCATTCACCAAACACACTAAAAATTACAACTCGCAAAAAAAATACAAAAAACTACCAAAAGTTGAGTTTTTTAGTGGCTGCCAAACGCCACCATAATATATACACTCCACCTTAAGGGGGACTGTTAGAGATATTGTAAATACAGAAATAGGATTAGATGATTTCCAGATTGATTGTTTCCTAGAATTGGAGATGTGATTAGGAGTGATTGATACGATTGATCCTTTCCAAAAGTTGTAACATTCATTTGGTCTTACGCCTAGTGGTTAAGCCATTCCATTCAATCTCTATTCTTGACAATGTGAATATTTATTGAACAGTCATATGAATTGATTTAAAAAATCATGACGAGCAACATCGTAAGTTTTTGACTTATGAACCGATGCCATGGAATTACTGCTTGTAACCGAAATCTGCCATAATTTTAGGTCTGAGACTCTCCTATAAAAATAGCAATCTAGATTCATATCGTTATCTTACTTCCTGTCTATAAGATAATATTAAGATGTTTACTTTGAAAAGGTTCAAACTCTCAATGACATCCCTACTTGAGTTGTTTTGCTGCTTTAACTCTCTATCAAATTCAACTGCTTTCCTCTCATGTGTCTACTGATGAATGAAAAGACAGTATATATGAAGTGATCTATTCTTTAGCTTAGCTTTTTTGCTTTATCAATAGCTATTGGCTTACATCCGTTTTTTGAGTCTGTTCATTGCAGTGCAGCTATTGTTACAGCATACCTGATGAGAACTGAACAACTATCTCAAGAAGGTTTGAGAGAATCCTTTACTTTGGAGTATTGTGGGTCTACAAATTTGGTATTTTCTTGGGGGTTTCGATGTTTCTGTATTTTGAAAATCTGAATGGCTGTGTTGAGATTGATAATTGTGATGCTCATTGATACTCATCTTTGTTTTTTCATTTGCTTTTTCTGTATTTTCCTTTTCTTCCTTATCTATGTACTTTTTCTTTTGCAGATGCACTTGAATCTTTGCAGCAAAGCTGTGAATTTGTCTGCCCTAATGATGGTTTTCTGGAACAGGTAATATGAGGAGAATTTGTATCAAATTATGGTCTATAAAAGCAGGCATTACAAAGTGCTTCAAAGTTTTACCTTTCACTGTGCTTAGTTTATCATGGATTCTAGTTGCTTCTTCTTTTATCTCGCAGTTGAAAATGTTTGAAGAAATGGGTTTCAAGGTTGATCGTGCTAGTCCTATATACAAGCGCTTCCATCTCAAAGTATTAGGTCCAATTTCTTAATTCACTTTTTTTTTTTTAATTAATATTTTCAGAGATTATATTTCCTTTCCTCAATGAATTGTGTATTTGCTTTTCTTTTTATTTCAAAACTGAATTTGAAGTCTATACTTTTGACAATATAAAATTCCTCAATTTATTTCTAGTAGCTGGACATAGAGTACAGAATGTTGCTGAGGCAGAAATTTGGGATGAGACACGATGACAGTCAAGGCATTATCCTTTCCCTCTCCCCCCTCCCAGCGGGCACGAAAGGAAAAAAAAAAAATTCTTTTGGTTTCTTTTGATAAGCAACTGAATACGTTTCCTTAATGTACAAAACCATTTATCGCTTCCAAATGTTGGCAACACAGTGTTGATGGGGCCTAGAAATTATATGAATTACAGTAGCAAGAAATGGATTGAAAGGTCCTCATTTAAATGGACCTAGATCAAGGCTGCTGGTGAAGCAACGGATAGTTGATTTCTTGTATAATTTGGACAAGGTCATCTAGGATTTTCATAACACCTTCTAGGAAAATCATTTAGGCTACGCTCGGAACATGAAATTTGTCATGTGCACCCCCTTTTTTTTTTCGGGCGAGGGGCAAGTTCGTGTTATCTTGTTATGCTTAACTTATTAAGGGTGTGTTTGGAGTGATAAAAAGTGAGATAAAATGAGAAAAGTTGTGAGTTCGTAATTCGTGTAGTGAGATAAAAAGTGAATAGTTTTTAGAGATTTTTAGAAAATTTCAGAGTTTTTTTGTGTTTTTTTGCACACCAAACGGTGCCTAAGGGGGTGTTTGGCTTACCGAAAAGTGCTGGAAAACTCTGAAAAATT
>JAVXUM010000021.1:5250371-5268271 GCA_035590655.1 Pouteria glomerata | reverse complement strand
GTTTGGCTTACCGAAAAGTGCTGGAAAACTCTGAAAAATTCTATTACTTTTTTATACCTTCACACATATTCTAACTTTAAAAAGAAGTCAATATTTTTCTAAAAAGATTTCATAACTCGAGGTCGATTAATATAATAGTTGTAATTTTTTTTTTTTAATGTGACCACCATTACATGAGTTACCAAACAAGACCCATTGTCAATATTTTTCGATGAGATTTTAAAACTGTTCCGATCAGTTTGCCGAGTCGTTCCGACGAGTTTGGCGCTAGATGTGAAAATGTCTACAACATATTTCAAACCCGTTCCGACGGACTCAAAAAACCATTTCGACGGATTTAAAAATACAAAAAGTTAACATAAAAGTCAAAAAGTTTTACTATTCATATCTGAAAAACGTAATTTCGCATCAAACACCTAAAAATCACTCAAACCACGTTTTTCATTGTTTTTCGCCACACCAAACGCCCCCTATTTTTTTTTTTTTTTGGGACAAATATTATTATCTCCTCATTTTTCTAACTCAACTGAAGAAATAAAATAAGTTAGGGAAATAAAATTTCTAGTTCAAGTTATTTTGTCATGTGTAACTAAGTAAAAATTAATTAATTTTTTGACAAACATTATTGTCTTCTCATTTTTCTAATTCAATTGAAAAAATGAAATAAATTTGACTTTTTAACTTCATTTTGCTTTCCTACTATTTTTCTTCACTTTTCTTTTCTATCCACAAAATCCATGTTCGAAACATAGTTACATAGCATTAAAGTATCATTATAGGATTTTGTTTATTTAAGAGTTTGATTTTAATCACTAACAACCTAGGCCAAATTGATTTGATTACTCTATTTCTGCCCCCAACAGCCTGCGATCTTTTATTCCTCATTTTCTTTTGATAAAATGTGTACATCAGTCAGGTATTTTATTGGCTATGCACACTAGTTCTATTTCTTCGTGAATATTTGACATGATATGATATAGGTTTAAGTGAACATTTATACTTCTCCAAGAAGAAATGCTTGAATAATTCCTTATTTATTTTATTTTATTTTTTAACTACCAAATTCTTAAGCTACCATGGAGGGCTATTAATTTCTTAAAATCAACCATTTTACTGAATTCATCACCTTCAGTTTCTTTTAAAAACCTAAAGGGCATGGCATTGGTTGAGAACTTTAGGCTCACAAAAGAATTTCTGTTGATATGTACAATCCCATAAAAGTTATACAATCTCCTAACCTTTGGCTGATTAGTATTTTGTTTAAGAATGAAAACCGAATTCCTCTATTTCATGTCGATTCATTCACACATCCATTCTTACTGATAGTTCTCAAACCATTTATGGGCTTTCGAGGCCAGGGCTTTTCTTTGTCTACGAACGAGAACTAGTGTCCATTGTCCTCATTTTGTGATGAGATTTTGATTCCTTTACACATCTCTGCCAAATCCCTCCCCCCCCCCCCCCCCCCCCCCCCCCCCCGGCCCCGGGGGGGGGGGGTGTTGTCATATTGCAGCAAGAACACTAATGCTTGGCTAATTAGTCACTTCCTATACAGTTGATAATCGCAAGCTTTATTTTATTATTTAATATTTACATAATAGCTGATATTTATGGGGTGCTTGGTGGAGGAGGTATGGTTAACCATGTAGGATGAATATTTCACTTTTCTGTTTACAAGAAAATTCATGCCATATTTGAGGGGGAACAATGTTAAATGTGTTGGTTATTGGACTGTTGGTTTTATTTGCTAACGAAATCCACAATAAGGAAAAGGTTAGATTTAGTTGCTTATGTTTTGGATTTGACAGTCAGTAGGCAATCCTGTTAGAATTCTGGTGATAAACCATTTCCTAGGGGAAGTATGTGCTGTCAAGAGTTTTCAAATTTGTTGTTACCAGTGCCTAGAAATCTAGGCTTGGCTTTGTCAAGAGCTGGCTTTATCCATATCATATGGGGAAGACATGGATTTCTAGTTGTTGTTGCAAACTGGTTCTTATTTTTGTTATTGGTTAGAACTTATTTCATTCACTCTCTACATCTATCCAGCGGGAAATCCAGTATTTGTGTGTGTGTGTGTGTGTCCCAAAAAAAAAAAAAAAAATAGTCTTCCCACTATAATGTGTCGACTGTTTTGACTTTTGAATGAAGTACATCTATAGCTTACATAGATCATAAAAAAATAAATGAAAAGAAGAAAAAAAGGTTAATAGTTAAGTAAAATTTACCTAGAATAAACATAATTACAAGCATTTTATGTTGATGACTTCAATGTTCAACAGTAAATACTAAATAAAATTTTAAAATATGTTGATCAGTAAACACAAAAGCTAGAATGGGTTCATATCAAAATTATGAAGTTATATTACCTTTCATAAAGCCACCACTGCCTCACACCACCCTCTTCCTTGCCTCTTTGATGAGCCCAATTTGTATCAACAGCTAGTTGAAAACTCTTGGCATTCAATAATCTCTTATCATGACCTTCAGATTGCTTTTCCCAGTATTCTAATGTGTTCCCAATAAGTTTTCATATGATTGTATATTCTAATATTATTATGTTTGTTTTGTTATTAGTAACTGCCCTGGTAAACTACTGAATTTTATTTCTCTTGTAAATTATAATTAATTTGAATGTTTCAAAGCAAAATCAAGAAAAGGGGGGGGGGGGGGGAATATGACTGGGTGCACATGTTTAAGTAGTCTTATATATGGGCATTTATGATTGGATGCAAGGGTACATTCTCTTTTGGGGCATTTCATTTCCTGACAGATGTGGCCCATCATGACAGGTGATTCTTACAATCGTGGAGAAAGAATAGACGGTTCTAAATTTGGGGCTGATCCTGGTTTGCCAGAAGAACTCTCCTCTGAGGAAGGAGCATCTGGGGATAGGGGAATGGTTTCTACTCCTGCATATCGTTGCAAGAAATGCCGAAGAGTTGTTGCATTGCAAAAGAATGTTGTGGATCATGTTCCAGGAGAGGGGGAGACATCCTTTGATTGGCATAAGAGGAAAAGTGGCAACCCATTCAACAAGAGTCATGAGATTGAGTGTTCATCCGTATTTGTGGAGCCTTTACGTTGGATGACAACAGGTACAGTACATCCCTTCTGCATTTTCTTTTTTAAAGAATTTATGATATCTAGGCATATTGTTGAATGAAGCTGTAGAAATTGCTGAATACTGCCAAACGATCTTTGATTAACGGCCAAGGATTTGGAGTCTTTTGGGCCCATAATTGATGGGTATAATATCCTCCATATGGTGTTGCATTGGTAGTGTTTGTGGTCAAACCTGTGAATTGCAAATAGATCATTGTTCTTTCGTTAACATTCATCGAGGCTTATACATTTTTGCTCATTTTAGCTCAATCTTATATTTATCTACTGCATTGCAAAATCTCTACATCTTTTATCATTCTCTGGCACTCTAATTTCATCTATACTAGTACACACGTGTTTGAAATTTAAGCTTTTTGATACTGTATTTGTTCTTATATTATATGTATTTAACTTTTAGGTTGTTATATAGCTTATTATATATTTTACTTTGATAAAAAAAAGTTATTATACATGATTCGATACAATACAATACATAAATATACAGTTATTGATACGATTGCGATACAAATTTGACACAATATGCTTTTTATGTTATTCGTCTTTGATTTCATCTACACAACAACTTGTATGCACGTATTTTGATTCTCGTTTTATCCATTGTCACCAGTTGAAGAAGGTGCATTAGAGGGCAAGCTTTTATGCGTCCATTGCGAGGCCCGCTTGGGTTACTTCAACTGGTCAGGAATCCAATGCAGTTGCGGTAGCTGGATCACCCCAGCCTTTCAACTCCATAAAAGCCGAGTTGACATCAGCATCGTCTGATTCTTCCATCACCTTGATGGGAGATGGAAGACCGTGAAGCGGGGGCATCCAGGCATTTGACTTTTTACCTAGTAATAATCTTAAATTATGGTACTGGTACTATGATGGGCCTTTTTTTTTTTTTTTTTTTGAATTGATTAGAATCAAGGAAGTTTGGATGTCTGAGGACTCGTTTGTATTTGCTTGGTTACTACGTCAGACCTTCTATTCATAATATATGGTCAACTCAAATATAATTCGGTTTTTTCAGCAATAAAAGCATAACGGGAGAAGCTTGTTTCTTGTTTTTGTGCTATGTTTTATACGTACTACAAAAGGTATATTTATTTTCATTAATGGTGAGCTTTGTTCCTCTGCGATCTAGGAGGTTGTGCCCTCAGTTTTTGGAAATAGTCATTAGTTTCTTCGTACATTGCTCCTTTTCAGATCCCATTTAACTCCACACGAGGTTTATGAAGAAATAATTATATGATAAATGAGTAAGGGATGTCTGTCTTTCTGTAATTCTTCCTTGTAAACAACTTAAACCACAGCAGAAGACATTTTACCCAATAAAACATACATTTCAGATCCTGCTTGAAAAAACGAAGCATGTTGTATAAAAAAAAAAAAAAAATGTCTTATTCATTAACATGGGAGAGCTCGGTGTCAAACATATTTTTGGTTACTTGATTTTGATTGTCTTGGATACTTCTGTTATACCATGTAATGCACTGGGCTACATTTTTCCCTTGACGGCCACTATGAACTTCTTCTTCTTTATTTTTTATTTTTTCAATTTCTAGTATATGTATAGTCGCAGCATAGAAGCAACCTGAGCATTGCTATTATTTCAGCTGATCCGTCTTGTCTTTAACAATCTCATTGTCTGTCTGGATTTTGAGTTATTATTTTTTTTTTTTTTATAAAACATCCTTCCAACTATTTTTATCTTTTTTCTATTTCATCGTCAAACTATCAAACGCACATATTATATTCTTAAATTATATAATTCTGTTTTATGTGATCCGAACTTCATTTATCAAAATTAATGAAAAAATTGTTATGTACGGGTTATTCAATCTTTTTCACCCAATTCGAAGGGTATAATGATTAATTTATATCTAATTAACTAATTAATTTAATTTAATTATTTGGTTTAAAAGAAAGAAAGGAAAAAAAAAAAAAAAAAAGGAGAGTAAACAAATTATATTTTTTTAAGAGAATTATGTAAGCCACATTTAGTAACTTTTAAATTTACTGTTTTTGAAAAATGAAAATTTAAACAAAAAAGGTGGAAAAAAATGTTTTCAATTTGTTTTTTTTTTTCTATTACAAACATTTTTTCATCTCTAATAATTTGTCCCTTTTTGCTATATAATATTAAAATAAATTATTTTATTCAAATATTTTATTAAGTTAAAATTATTTTTAATAAATAACATAATTAATTTAATTATATAAATTACTAAGTAACATGTTTTATAAATATTTTAATAAATAATATAATTAAACTAAATTGATTTGTTGATCTAATTAATTAAATTAATGTAAAATATATTTTATTAAATTATTTTTAATAAATAATTAAATTAAATTAATTAAAAATGGAGTAACCATTATCTCTTAAAATGAGTTGAAAAAAATAACTTAACTCGCATACCACAATTTTTTGTTAATTTTAATAGATGAAATTAATATTTAGATCAAATAGGTTAAAATTAAATGGTTCGAGAATATAATAGACACGTTTAATAGTTTGAGGATGAAATAAAAAAAAATAAGAATAATTTGAAAGATATTTTCACTAAACAAGAAAGAAAAAAAAAACTCTTAAATTTATGGAGGAGTAAATAAAAAAATAAATAAACGGAAAGAAAAACGAAAAGAAGTAACCTTGGATTTTGGAGACATAAATTAAAAAAATAAGCCGAAGTAAAATCAAAAAGAAGCAAAATGAGATGAGAGAGATTGAATTTATTTGTTGGTTCTCTTATTTTTAGCCAAATTTATTGATTGGTTGGTAAATTAAAAAGAAAATAATTTGATATCCGTTTAAAAAAATAACTTTTTATTTAATTTCTCATAAGAAATGAATACATACATACAAATACATATATATATATATATATCTTCATTGTGAATTCTATTGTTACCAATTCATCGTATCATAGGGACAAAAGGACGTAAGATGAACTAAGCTTCTTGATCAAGGATTTAGATCAAGCAGTTAAACATTTGACCTCAAAAGCTTATAAACCTGGGTTCGACCTCAGTAACTAAGCTTCTTGATGCTAGCTTGAGTAAAAGCTAGCCTTGTCTGAAAAGAAAAAAAAAAATGTAAAATAAAAATGAAAACTTTCTAAAATAAATCAACTTTCACCAAATGATAATAATAATAACAATAATAGCAACAAAATATATATTTAAAAAAAAAAAGTGCATCTCTAAATTCACAGTGAGTGTAAAAAAAACTAGTACTGCATTCATGTGGTTTTTTTTTTTCGTTTTTTCTATATTGAATAAATAAATTTCATTGAAAAGACATTAACGAAATACCAGCCACAGAACAGTACAAAAGTATGCCAGGTAAAAGGACAAACACCCTAACCCCAATATGTAATCATATTCTCAATGAAGTTCAAAAAAGTAAGCCAGTCCTGTTCTACAACCCCACCATCCATCTATAAATTCATGGATCATCCTGCCTCCATATATAACAATTACAGTTTTGGCTTTAAAAAAAAAAAAAATTACCAACGGTTTAATACAGGTTGTCCTCTTCAAACTCTAATCACAAGCCAACCCAAAATAATTGACAGCTCCTGGTTAAATGCAGTTCAGAGAGTCCTGAAAAGAAAAGAGAAAATAAAAAAAAATAAAGAAAACAAGGAAAATGAATGGTGATGGGTAAATACCCCTGCCTGCTAATTAAAGGCCAAAGAGATGCAGACAACTTGGAGACATGATTGCAAGGCAACATCACTAAATTACGAGGACCTTTCGCCATTAGCTTTCTTCTGTTCAGGAGCTTCATCCTCACAAAATCTGATACAAAATAATCGTAATAATAAATTAGCCGAAGTTCAAACTCATACATGCTTACCGTAAGGAGAAAAGTCCAATTAAGGAACACATTATGGGTAAACATTATCTTTTAAACTTGAAAAAACATAAAAAAACAATTTTGGAAAACAAAACTTAGCATTTACTTGTTTACGATAACCTGTTAACAACCAAGTCAATTAAGTTTTCCAATCCAAGTCGAGTTAGAAACATGCCCGAATTTGCATTCACACCTAGCTAATTTTGAATGACAGAGATCGGAGAGAAGGGAACAAGAGAAAAGCATCTCCAGAAAGAAGTATGGTTATTGGCTTTACCCTATCTGCAAGATTATTTTATTTAAATTGATAGGTCAGAAATGTACGAAGAACTGCTCTTTTGTCAGGATTTCATTTGAATGCCGAGTCCAGAAAACAAGAACCACTTTAGATTAGACAATAAGGCACTAGCAACATGTTGAAATCTGGCATTACTTAGGTAAAAATATAAAACTAATAAAATATTACCCCAATTCATCCTCCCCCCCCTTTTTCTTCCATTATTGTAGATTTAACTCTTTAAAGTAATTTCAAAGCTATCACTCTAGCTCACACTATTAGCGGCATTTAAACTCATTCAAAAAGGATAATACCATATGGCTATTAGATTGTCCCTTCACTTTTCAAAATGGACAAATATTTTGAGAATTCCAATATAAAATATTAAACAAAAAAAATAATGGAGGGAAGGAGGGAGTGAGCAACCTCTCAATAAAGGTAAAAGTGTTCCAAATAGATAAAAAATTGAAAGTGATGAGGAATATTCCAAATATCTTTGATCCCAATGGCATGTTGCAGAACTACGGGTAAAACCATCCTAAGTGGGAAATTTTTGAAAAAGTTCAAACAACATGTTAAAGATAGTGGGGATATTCCTCCTTGCGTTAGCTTTTTCACCTCTTGATTCCAGAAGCTCTTGAGAACATTCTCAAGACTAGCATACCTAACATAAGTCAAACATTGATAATTAATAATGATCCAACAAATCTTCCAGCTTCAACTTACAGTTCTGCTATTCGTTTTCTCCGATTGTCACCAACACATGCCCTTATCTCTTCAGTACTTATAGTGCCAAAACTACCATTGAGATTGCAATTCAGTAAATTGCATCTATCTACAAACGACATGGATTCCATCAACCTTGGAATAACTGACTCATCATTTAGTTGTCCTTTAAGATGCTCCATCAAAATGAAACCTGTCAATTATAAGATTTCAAAGCAAACAAATGATAAACTACAAAGCTAATCTAAATAATCCAATGTCAATTAAACAAAGCTAAAAACTAGCACAAAAGTTGATAGCAATAAAGGCCACAGGTGCATTAGAATCCCTGATCTCTCTCTCTCTCTCTCTCTGTGTCAGAAGCAAATGGCTAAAACTTATTATAACTGTTCAGTTGGTAATGTGCAGAGGCAAGAAACCAGTCCAAAAGTCAAAAAAAATAATTTCCCATTCGGTTATGAATTTGTCTATGGGAGTGCACGGCTAGAAGGAGCTGGATCTCCAAGGAATACTGCACATCATTCTTAGTTGTTGTTCAAAAGGTGCAAATGCACACTTGGTTGCCAGCTCTCCTGGACTTCAAAGGCATCGGGCTCAATGCCTAAATTGTAGCTGATGTGGCTTTAAGATCCTATGAGGATATCTCCTTTGATTCATATCAATTTCAATTATATTGTAATTCTGTGACTTAAAAAGCTATGATTCTTTTACCCATAGGTTACACAAAAACTCAACAACTGTGGCACATCAAATGAAGATTTGTACACTGCTTACTGTGAATACAGTAGGCACAACTCAATCCATATTGAGAGAGCTGTAAATCTCAATTCATAACTGTTAGTTCACCAAAACCAGTAATTTGGAATAATGGCCGACCTGGGACAATTTTGTAAATAGAATGCAGGTCAATAGATCGGTTAAAAATTGTAGTAATATCACCATATTTTCTGATACAGCTACACCATGCCAAGATAAAGGAGCATATCATTTGTACTATTTTGGATCTCAAGACTGCTTTTTGATACATCATTGTTACTAGCATTTTTCGTAATAAAAAATTCTTAATTTGCCCAAAAAAATTTGAAACAGGGATATATAATAAATAATAACTTCGGGCATCACGTTAGAACATTTATATATATATATTTTTATTTAGAGTTGCAACAATATCTTCACAAAGATTTCAAGGAAAAACAGATAAGGAAGAATATTTATTAATTAGAAAATAAAAATCATTTTTTAAGAATCATAAAATTGGTACTAACTTGATGAATATAGTTTAAAAACAATTCCCATAGAAACATGATAACATATTTACGGTAAATGTTCACTAATCACAAACACAAAACATTATGAACACAAAATAACTTCCAAATAGAACAATACTTACATCATCATCATAATAATAATATCATTATTATCATTATTATTATTTATTTATTATTTTTTTTCTATTTAAGTGAACAGGAAAGAAAAAAGAAAAACCAGACACCATAAATGAAATGAGAATGGATAGGTAAGCAATACCAAGTGCTCGAATCATCTTCAAATCAAATTTCTTTGCTAGAGACTCATGACCCACTACTTTTGCCCGCCGGAGGACCATATTTTTTAAGCTTATAAGCATGTCCTGTCAATATAATAATGAATATATATATGTAAAGAAAGAATAGGTGATTGAAAGATAATAGAAACGCAATTTGCATTTTCTTTATGGGACAACGGAGAAAGGGAAAGTTTTTAGTTTAGACTTACAAGCTCGGGTTCAGATAGGGAAAAAAGCCATTGAACATCTTCAATCCGATTATCCCCTAAAACATCTCCTTTACCCATATATATATGTATATGTAATAGAAGATGTTCCTCCTTGTTCAATTGGATCTGTAATGCCAAATCAATATTCACTCCAATGCCAAATCAGTGTTCTCTTCTTCTTCTCTCTCTGCCCGTTGTCGTCTTCTTCCTTTTCTTTCTTCGGAAAGTGGCGGGCCTCTTCTTTCTTTATTCCTCTACTCTCTCAGAAAGCTAGGGCTTGAATGGACAATTAGGGATGTAAGCAGGCCGGACTGACTCTGCCCTCTTGAGGTTGGGTCGGACCAAGTCAAGGTCAACAAAATTCGCTCGGCTCTGACATAATTTTTTAATATTTTTATTTTTTTATAAAATAAATACAAATAAAACTCATAAAAGTTAAAACATATAATCCTTCATCAACAAAGTTTATTAAGAATTAAATAATTATATCATTAACATTATATCTAAATTACAAATATAGAATTTTAAATAAAAAAATTGTATGAAAAATAGATATTAAATTGTTAAAAAATTCAATATATTATCATATATATTCACTTTCTCACCTATATTCTTGAGTGCCTCGTTTTTTACATGAAACTCCAATAAACTTGAAACTATATTGACGAAAAATCAAAACTAAGAAGAAATACATAATTCAATATTACAATACATAATTCAGTATTAAAAACCACCGAACCATAATCCTAATATTAGATTTTGGATGGCATTGCCAATACTCCTCAAAAAAGTGTCAAACTGCATAATTGTTCTTCAATATTTGTTTTGAGGATTCTAAAAATATGATCACTTTTATATGTAAAAACAGATGAATACAATTTTTTAGGAAAAACTAGTGGGAATATAAATGTTATCAATAAAGTTGCAGAGGGGTGGAAGCCATGTGCCCATAATGCCTGTCAAAGGAAACTATATCTTGAACCCAAAAGCCTAATGCAAATGCTCCACAAAATCTAGAAAAATGAGGGATGAAACACTTCTTTGCTAGTTTGAATTTAAAAGACGCTCTAATAACTAAAATTTATTACAAAGATAATATGTTCAATTTAAATTAAGTTCAACATTCATAATTCCATTTGAATTCTAGTTGAAGATTCCGATAATAAAGTAGTAAAACCAGTTAAGAAGGCAGCCATAAATGAGGATCCAAAACCAACACCACCTAGAGGGATTCCTATTCTTAAATGGCCAGATGTTGAGCAATGTAAAAGGTCATCCCCAGACGTAGAATTAGCAAGCTCCCGTGTGGTTAGACATAAACGTGCTGACAGAAACGGGGTTTATCGATTATGACAGTGAGAGGTTAGGAGACTAGAGGAGAGAACCTAACCTCCAATTTGAAGATGAAGAATGCATGCTGTTAACTTCTTTTTTTACTGCACAAAAAAGAAAGGAAGGAAATACAAGAGAACAATGGCAAAAGAGATGGAAGCACTCAAAACCCAAAGGAAGTTCGAGTAGCCCCAAAATGTTTAGAAGATGGTCCGTGACCGCAAAAGCAAAAGTTGGAAGAAATTAACCTTGCTAAAGGAGGGGAAGTGTCGCGGCCTATTTTTATATATAAAGATTTACTTGAGAAAGAAAAGTGTGAATTCATAGCTTTGATAAGAGAATATTCAGATGTTTTTGCATGGACATACTCTGAAATGCCTAGTCTAGATTCACCATTCATTGTCTGAACATTGTCCCTAACACCAGGCCTATCAAGCAGGGAATATGGTTTTACAAACCTGGGTAGATCTCAAATTAAAGAGGAAGTGGAGAAATTATTAGCAGCAAAATTTATAGAGCCTACACCCCTCATGGTTGTCAAGCCCGTAGTTAAGAAAAATGGACAGATTAGGGTGTGCATAGATTTCTAGGATTTAAACAGGGCATGCCCAAAAGATAAATTTTCCCTGCCAAACATTGACATGTTGATTGATTCCACTTCGGGGCACCATATGTTTTAGTTCATAGATGGGTTTAGTGGATATAACTAGGTCAAGATAGCCCCGGAGGATCCTCAAAAAACAGCTTCTCGAACTCCCATAGGAAACTTTTTTTATACTATCATGCCTTTTGGACTAAAAAACGCGAGAGCAACTTATCGAAGGGCCATGACGGCTATTTTCCATGATATGTTCCATAAATGTGTTGAATTTTATACTGATGACTTGGTGATAAAGATGCGACAAGAAACATCCCATGTGGAGAATTTGCGGAAGGTTTTTTACAGATGCCCTAAGTACAAATTGAAGATGAACCCTCTCAAGTGTGCCTTTGGAGTAACAATGGGTAAATTTCTAAGATGCGTCGTACATCATCATGGAATCTATGCGGACCCAACAAAGGTGTTAGCAATAAAAGAAATACCACGGCCAAATATTTAGAAGGAACTCAAAGCATTCCTTAGGAAGGTATCATACTTACGAAGATTTATCCCAGCCTTGGTTGAGGTAACACAACCTTTCAATATGTTACTAAAGAAGGGTGCCAAATTTGAATAGAGGTAGGAACATTTTAGAGCATTCGAAAATGTGAAGAGGACTTTAACTTCCCCCCTCACCATGGTACCTCCCTGACCGGGGAAGCCCTTGTTGCTCTACTTGACCTCCACTGACAAGTCGATAGGAGCACTACTGGCTCAAGAGATTGAAGGACAAGAAAGGCCAGTAATTAGCAAAGTAATTCAATGGGCAGAGACGTGGTATTCTTCAATTGAAAGACATTGCTTGGCTTTAGTATTTGTGATACAGAAGCTCCGTCACTATTTGTTAACATCACCAGTGCATTTGGTGACTAAGTGTGACCCCCTTCAATATCTCCTATCTAGACCTGCCTTATCTAGAAGGGCAGCAAGGTGACTTTTATTGTTAGCTGAGTATGATATCATCTACAAAGCATCACGAGTAAAAACTCAGGCCCTAGCAGACTTGTTAGTTAAGTTTCCCTCAGGAAAATATGAACAGCCTTCGAAAGAATTGCTGGGTGATGATTTTCAAGCGGCTGCAGCGGAAGGAGGAGAGTGGTCTTTAGCTTTTGACAGATCTTCTACTTCAGAAGGAGGAGGCGCGGAGATTGTTTTAACTTCCCCCTCGAGAGATAAGGTTGACTTATCTTACAAGCTGGAATTCTGATGTTCCAATAATGAGGCGGAATATGAAGCGGTGGTACTAGGACTCTTAGCTGCACGAGATGTAAGGGCAACCAAGTTATGCATCAAGGGGTACTCGAAGTTGGTCATCAAGCAAACCAGTAGAGAATATGCCATTAAAGAGCCTGCCCTGGCATCTTACGGAATAATCATTCAACGATTGATTGACAAATTTGATCATGACTAGGTGGCACACACCCCAAGGTCTAACAATAAATACTCAGATGCATTAGCCACACTTGCATCCAAGATAGAAGTTGGGGAGGAAGCAACTACCATCAAAGTAATGAGGAGAACATTGCCATGTTTTGTAGCGAGTAGTTTACCAAAAGAAACTGTGAAAGATTAGAGATCACCCATTGTCAAGGAGTTAAAGTTGCATGAAGGAAAAATCCTCATGGCCCAACTTAAATGATATACTCTTTACCAAGGGTTATTGTATTTTAAGGCTTCAGGAGGAGGTCTAGCTAGGTGCCTAGGGGAGAGTGAAGCTAAATAAAAGTTGGTGAAAATTCATGAAAGAACGTGTGTAACTAGGAATGTCAGTCTCTACAGGAGAGCTCAAAGACAAGGTTATTTTTGGCCATCCATGGCTAAAGAAGCTGCGTTAATACAACAGCGATGCCTCAAATGTCAGGAGAGTCCAAGAAGAGCCGAGTGCAATTTCATTTCTAATCCCAAGGATTGGAGACAATATTACATCAATTACTTGATGGAAGGTTCCCTTCCTATGGAAGCCGAAGATGTTGCGATAATTAGAAAAAGAACTCCTTCCTTCTTTGTTCACGGGAGGCAATTGTACGAGCGCGGTTCCGAAGGGAAAGCTTTACGCTGCTTAGCTAGGATAAATATATAGAAGGTTTTGGAGAAAAGACATGAGATGGAACACCAGGGAGGAAGAAAGCTATATATTCATCTGTTGCACGCAGAGTATTACTGGCCAACGATGGAAGAGGATACAAAACATTACACAAAAAAGTCACTCTTGCCAAATACACTCCCACCTCATTCATACCCCAGCAATGGATCTTAGAACAATGGGGACACCGTGGCCATTTCATACCTAGGCTATGAATTTAAGTGGGCTTGTAAACCCCTCTTCTTGTGGTAATATATAGATTATTGCAGCAACAGAATTATACACTAAGTGGGTTGAAGGAATCCCCCTACGAAGAGCTATAAGACCAGTGGTGTCGATTTTTATCAGAGAATACATCATTTGTCGCTTGAGATTCCTAAGGTCATTATCTCAGAAAATGATACTCCTTTTGTGAACTCAAGTGTGGGACAACTTTTAGTTTCGTATGATATTTCTCATCAAAATCCTCTGTGTATTATCCTAAGGGGAATGAGTAAGCTGAAACTACAAATAAGACATTACTCACTATACTTAGTCGAACGTTGAAAGACTATCATTCTTGTTGAAAGTAGAGATTTATTGAGTTTAATACCACACACACCCAACTGAGTTCATTTGTATCTATTTATAGATTACAAGCTAACCCCTCACATCTCCTAGATACATTGTCCCTAGACTAATATAAATGCAGACATAAATTAAGATACATTCATAAATACAAATACATGAATGAATGTACTTTAACACTCCCCCTCAAGCTGGAACATACATATGTTCCAAGCTTGTTACAAATAAACATTACTCAAGCTTGACAATTAACGATGAAGTGCTTTTACAAACGATCGATGACCGTTGACTTTGACTAATTTCGGTCTTTGACTATGGAGACATGACTGTTATGAAGATTGAGATTGTCATTGACTGGACAAGACTTCAATCTTCAACTAGACTGATCGCCGTCGTCGTTGACTAACAAGCCTTAACTTTGACTAACTTCGATCTTGAGAACAAACTTGATGACAACAACAACAACGACGACGCATTCAAAAGATAATACATACTTTCAGACATTAACAGAAGTACATGCGAGGCTGAGAAACTTGTTCTGCAAGAGGTTTCGCAGGGACGACGAGTGGGATCTAAAGACTACAGAGAAGACTGAGAAAAAGGCAGACGTTGGTACACCACCGGAGGATCAGCATAACCTGATGGATTGACATGCGCCTACACGCGCCGGTCAGACTCCCTGCGCATGGGGTTTACGTGCCGACTACAAGCCACGCGCGAGGGCACGTGGATCAGGAATTGACAAATGAGGAATGGAACCCAGGAATGGAACAGGGACCATGAATAGGACTTTAAAAATAAAACTTAAAAAGATGAGTGCTCTGATACTGTTTTTTTTTTTTTTTTTAGAACGCTTTAATACCATGTTGAAAGCAGATATTTATTAAGCTTAATATCACGCACCCGACTGGGTTATGTGTATCTATTTATAGATTACAAGCTAACCCCTCAGATCTCCTAGATACATTGTCCCTAGATTAATATAAATGCAGACATAAATTAAGATGCATTTATAAATGCAAATTCATGAATGAATGTACTTTAACAATTCCAATTGGGCTTATGCATTACCGATAGCTTTGCGAGCCTACAGGACATCTAAAAAAAGATCCACTCAAATGACTTCCTTTTCCTTGGTCTATGGCGCGAAGGTAGTCCCCCCGACTGAAACAACAGTACCCTCAGCAAGGATAGCCCTCTGAAGTGAAGTAATCCCAAAATCCAGACATATAGACCTAGGGGCTTTGGATGAAAGAACAGATAAAGCCAAAGAAAATTTGAAGACATCAAGTGAACGTAATTAGTGCTTACGCCCCCTAGGTGGGTTTAGAAGATAGACATAAGAAGAAGTTTTAGGAAGACTTGAAAGGAGTGCTACTAGAGATACCCCAAGGAGAGATGGCCTTCATAGGAGGAGATTTGAACGGTCATATAGGACGCGATGTAGATGGATACATAAGAGTACATAGGGGATATAGATACGGTAACAGAAATGAAGAAGGGAATGATATTTTAGAGTTTGCAGTGACTTATGATCTTATGGTGACTAACACTTTTTTTAGGAAGAGAGAGGAACATTTGGTGACTTATAAGAGTGGCTCCTCAAGGACACAGATTGACTTCTCCTTAGCTAGGAAAAGAGACCGCCTAACTTGTAAAGGTTGCAAGGTTATACTAGGGAAGAGCTTGACTTCCCAACATAGATTGTTGATCATAGATGTGCAGCTCCAAAGGTGGACTAGAAGAAAGAAGTTGTATAGATGCTCAAGGACTAAATGGTAGAACTTGAAAGGTGATAAGCTATTAACATTAAAGGAAAGAATACTAGAGGAAGACGTTTGGGCGGTAAATGAAAGTGCAAATACTATGTGGAATAAAGTAATAGAGTGTATTAGGAAGGTAGGGAAAGAAGTCTTAGGAGAATCCAAAGGGTTGCCCCAGCATAAAAAGAGGCTTGGTGGTGGAGTGAGGCAATCTAAGACAAAATAAGAGTTAAAAGAGAATGCTTTAAATTTTGGTAAACAAATAAAAATAAAGTGAACTTGGAGAGGTATAAGGAAGTAAAACGAGAAACAAAAAAAGTAGTTAGTGAGGCTAAGGCAAAGATATTTGAGGAGTTATATAGGCGACTTGACACTAAAAAAGGCAAAAGAGAGATATTTAAGCTTGCTAAAAGCTAGAAATAGACGGAACAAGAACTTAAACCAAGTTAAATGCATTAAAGATGAGAATGAAAAGGTATTAGTAAAGGAAGAGGAGATAAAGGAGCGTTGGAAGAGCTACTTCTACAAGTTATTTAACGAAAGCAGTAATAGTGATATACAATTAGAGCAGCTTACAACTTCTAGAAAAGAATTAAATCATATGTGCTATAGGAGAATCAGTAAGGAAAAAGTAAAAAAAGTATTGAAAATGATGAAAAATGGGAAAGCGGTTGGGCCAGATGATATCTCTATTGAGATTTGGATGTGCTTGGGGGCGGATGGTATAAGTTGGTTGACAAAACTTTTTAATGTAGTGCTAAAGAGCAAAAAGATGTCTGATGCATGGAGGGAAAGTATTCTTATACCCATATACAAGAACAAAAGATATATTCAAAACTGTGTGAACTATCGAGGGATTAAATTGATGAGCCATATGATGAAATTATGGGAAACAGTTATTGAGAGAAGATCAAGAAAGACAACAAACGTTTCAAAGAATCAATTTGGCTTCATGCTTGGAAGATCAACCATGGAGGCTATTTTCCTCCTAAAGAGGTTAATGGAACAGTATAGAGAAAGTCAAAAAAATTTATATATGGTGTTCATTGATTTGGAGAAAGCCTATGATAAGGTTCTTAGAGAGATTCTATGGAGAGTATTAGGAAAAAAAAAAGAGTGTGTATTGCATATTGAGGTGATAAAGGACGAAGAGAACACATAACAGGCAGCATAATTATGTGGTGGATATATATAAGCGCAAATCAAGAACATGGTGACTAATGAATTGACTTCTTTAAATGGGCACGGTGGCAAGTCGCAGGTAGGATATGTGTGTCTTTCATGCTTACACGCCATACCTGAGCTGTCTTCATCTAAAGTTAAAACATAACAATTTGACCTTAAAAGGCCATCCAGCTCGAGAAAACGCCCAAGATCCTAAAACCAATGTTCAATAAACTGATTTAGGTGGAATCTGAACCTGCAAGCAGATATGAATATATTAAATAGAGCCTTCCACTGCCAGAAATTCCTTAATCTAACATTTTTATTTTGCAATAAGAAAGCTAGACTTGTGGAGATTTAGCCACTTGTAAATCAAGAGAAAGAAACAGAGATAAAGACAGGGGGCTGGGATGCAGATTTTTCGCTGATGAGTCAGCATTAGTGTACCAATGCCATCGAACTGAGAAATGCGTGAATATTAACTTATAAAATCAACGTAAAATTAATTCAAAAGTCTGTTCAAGGGAGTATCATTCAAAACTGTTAGAGCACCAAAATTGCCAACTTAGTGTGGCTGACACATGCAGACTCCTTTTGCTGATCAAACACAACAAATTCATAAA
>JAVXUM010000021.1:5153510-5165461 GCA_035590655.1 Pouteria glomerata | reverse complement strand
ATATTCACTCACTACCTATCAATAATTTTCTGTAGGATTGGGTAGGGCAGAGGAAGACAGTAATTGGATCACAGCTCTGGTGGAATTGGGAAGTGGATACAACAAGGTACCATGGATGGCTGCAACTAATTAGAGATCTAAGTGCTCAGCATATTAAAGTGATGACATACTGCAACCCCTGCCTAGCTCGGGTGCCTATCTTCAATCCTATTAATGCCCTACTATATTGCCGTTTTCTAACTTTGTTTTTTTGGTTGAAAATGGTCAGCAACTTTTTGATAATTTCTGACTTGTTTCACTTGCTATTGCAGATGGATGAGAAGCCAAGCAAAAGAAGAAATCTCTTTGAGGAGGCAAAGAAGTTGGACATATTAGTGAAAGATCAGAATGGAGAAACATACATGGTTCCCAATACAGCCTTTAATGTTGGAATGTTGGATTTGACACACCCGCATACTTCATGTTGGTTCAAACAAATTTTACAAGAAATGGTTGATGATGGAGTCAGGGGATGGATGGCTGATTTTGGTGAGGGACTGCCTGTAGATGCCTCCCTCTATTCAGGTTTGACATTCAAACTACTTTCTAAAACAAGAGGGCATTCTACCTGCTTTAAGAACTAGAAGGCCATACATGGGCCTTAATAATACAATGTAGAACAGTAAAACGTACTTGCTGTGTTCTGATTTACTATTTCTTTCCTCCAAGTGGAATTTATACAGAAGAATGAAATAATCACAAATGTCTTAATCTGGGAGACTTTTAATCACGGGGATAAAAACTGTTTACAAGTTAAGATATTATTATCTTTATTCTAATTTTTGCTATTACGGTAAAATGTGATATTATTTTATAGGAAAAAGATAAAATTGTGCAAAGTTCAAAGATTCAAGTATTGACAGTTATCAAATTTATCACTCTGTTGTAGTGATGTAGGATGAGTTAATATATTTTTACTCTTATCTTAGATTAGGAATATTTAGGTATTTAATATAATTATTAGTTTCATTCTAGTTTTATCTAGGACTAAATTAGGAGTTTATTTAATTAAATTATCTTTTATATTTTGAACCAAAAGATACTTGTAATCCCTATGGGATTTAGATAATTTTATTTTATTTTATTTATTTATTTTATAGATTGGATAGGAAACTCTCTTAAAGAGTAAGGAAATTACTTTCCGAACGAACTACGATCAGATTAATTTTTTCTACAAATAAGACATCCTATAAACACTATTCAATTAATTCAAGTTATCAATCAAATTGAGATTTTCTTACAACATTGTGTTCATTCTTATGTCTTGTGGATTCAAGAATAACATATTGTGCTCGAGAATGATATCTCGCTAAACATCTTGTCATTATATCATATAGTGGCCAGTTTTATGCATCTTTGGGCTTTACATGGAAGTCAAAATATGCTTCAAAACTGAAACAAGATCTAACAAGAAAAAATAACAACATTTAGAGTGTTCTCTAAGCATATAAAAATTTTCAAACTCATTTTGAACAGCCCAACATCAAAGTATTCAAATAATACTTAAAAAAGCTGAAAACCAATAAATAAAATAGTGAAGGAAAACCAAAAGAAGCAAGTGAAGTTCCTGCCAAAAAAAAAAGTTCAGCAATTTTTATTTTGACTATGAAGCATGCATTTTAGGTTATGCATGTTGTTAAAACAAATATTTGGAACAAAATAGAAGATGATTTCCTTGAAAATGAAAATGACTTGCACGTATATATATATATATATATTTTTTTACTTTTTTTGATAGGTACCTTGCCTTGTATAAGTTGAAAGAGAAATCATAGAGAAGTTTATTATAGATTCAATTATTGATAGATTTGATGACATGAAAAAGTCATCAAGTACAACTTTAATTGATAAATTATTGGATATATGTATGAAGCTGATCTTTTTGAGGATGTTAATATATAAACTTAGTTTTTGGTGATGCATTGTTGCTATATTTATGATAAGGTTTTCATTAACATATTCTTGTTTACCATAGTGTTAGCTTTAATTTTTTCAAAATTTAAAATCCCCCTCTCCAGATAGTAAATCCTGACTTCATCCCTTCTTCCACATGTCACAGCTGAGTTCTGTTCATATGGTCTTAATTAATTATAAAATGTGCTCAAACTAATCAGGAAGCCTTCAATCTCTCTTTAGGTGAAGATCCCATCTCGGCCCACAACAGATACCCAGAACTTTGGGCCAAAATAAACCGAGAGTTTGTGGAAGAATGGAAAAGTACCCGTTTGGGTAAAGAGAGGGAAGATCCAGAAGAGGCCTTGGTTTTCTTCATGAGGGCTGGTTTCAGGAATAGCCCCAGATGGGGAATGCTATTTTGGGAAGGGGACCAAATGGTTAGTTGGCAGGCTAACGATGGGATAAAGAGTTCTGTTGTCGGCTTGTTGAGCAGTGGACTTTCAGGATATGCTTTCAACCACAGTGACATAGGAGGATATTGCACAGTAAACTTACCTTTTTTCAAGTACCACAGAAGTGAGGAGTTGCTGCTGCGATGGATGGAACTCAATGCATTCACCACTGTCTTCCGGACCCATGAGGTAAGTTCACAGACTGTCACCGGGAGTAATATGCACATTGACATACATACGTAATTCATTGTCACATTAGCAACCAAACAAAATTAGCTGTTTTGACATAGAAGGCAACTTTAAAGGGAATATGCTTTCGAACATCACAACAATAGTTTTTAATGTTTATTTTAGAAGTACTACATAGAAAAGAGTAGTGTTGATATATGCCTTTCTTTCTTTCTTTCTTTCATTTTTTTTTTCTTTGGGATAAGTGCCAGATGTGCTGTCAGCAATGATTAAGTACCAGTAGATTGAGTTTTTTTTTTATTTTTTTTTTCTTTTTTAATTCAGAATGTGACAATGTAATGTTATGCGCTGAGAACAATATACCCTCAGCAACATATAATTGATAATTCTGTCACACAGCAAGAAGTAGCTTATAATTCCTGAACTTCATTTGTGATTATGGTTATGAATTTAGTTTTACAAAACATTCCTAACTTCAGCTAATGGAAAATTACGCCAGGACCAAAATTTGACCCGTTTTCAGCTCCTGAAAATATGAATAGTATGGTAATTTTACTAGATATGCCTGTTATTACATGTTTAACTAAATTAAAAAAAAAATTGATAACCTAGTGTACAAGACTCCAACATTGCAGAGTCTAAAAAGGATTAGATATAGGCAACCTTCTCTCTGCAAACAAAAAGATCGATTCTAGGATTCAAACCCTTGACCCGTAGTCGAGAACTAAATATATCAAAAATATATTTAATTCGAGAACTAAATAGATCAAAATATATTTAATGACTATTCTGATGTCTTAGGTTTCACAAGGGGACTTTTAACATTTAGAAATATATGTAACAGTCATTTAGAAAGATATGTAACATAATTTCTGTTACATGAATTCTTCTAAATGGTTTAGCAAATTGCTTACGTGCATAAGAGAGGACAAATAAGTATTTCACTATTACAAATGGTGCACAAGGTTGAGGAGGATAAAACACTCAAACCCAAAACCCCAGTTACACCTAAAAGCTCTCACAAATGCAATGAGGCTCTCACACTCCCTACACAACTCACTAAATTCCTCATAATGCACCACAAAATAGCTTGTAATTGCCTCTATCTACACATCAAACCAAAAACAATTAAAAAAGGGAGCTAAATTGGTGCCTCAACCCATCAATAGGCCGATGAATGACTTTGCATGAGAATGCATTTATTGCTATTGCTCCTGTAAGACTTCTCCATTCAAGCTTTTGTTGCTTTCAAGCTTGGGGCATGAAAGTCAACCATTTTGCCCAAGCATGGGCTTGATCGGTTCCATATGACACAACATGTCCCAATGTCTTTGGACATATAATTAGAAGAATTTGAAACTTAAGGACATACTGCACATGATACCCATTCTTAGTGTCTTTGTAACATAGAACATTATTTATAAATGATCATTCAATGGCACAATGAAATACAATTATACTTGTGCATACACCATTTGATGTCAAACTAGCCTTCTTGGGTTTACCTACACCAAAACAAACAAACTTTCATCTAGAAAATAACTGTTAGGATATAAGCTATTGTACTTGAATGCAACTTAAAATAGATTCTCCAAAATCTAGTATAAATGCTTTGTCATGGTAACTCACCATTCCATCAAAAAGCAGCCAAACAAACACCCCTAACTTCTATTATTGCACTTCCTCTAATCATGCATCATAATATTTAATCTACGAATTCGATTTTGAATTCTATCAAGAGACATATCTTATTAAATTCTACTAGTTTGTGATGTTGGTTAAAATTTTCCAATCAGGGAAACAAGCCATTGTGCAACAGCCAGTTTTACTCAAACCAGAAGACTTTATCACATTTTGCACGGTTTGCAAAAGTGTATAAAGCTTGGAAGTTTTATAGGATCCAACTCGTTAAGGTGATGCAAATTTTCATATATATTCTTTAAAATAAAAATTAAATAAACATTACAGTTTCACTAAAGAATCTAGGACCATGTGTGTGTTTTTCAATGCAGGAAGCTTCACAGAAAGGCTTTCCAGTTTGTCGTCACCTATTTATTCACTACCCAGATGATGAACAAGTTCACAGCTTGAGCCATGAGCAATTTCTAGTTGGTGAAGAGATACTAGTCGTGCCTGTTCTAGACAAAGGCCAAAAGAATGTGAAGGTCTATTTTCCACAAGGAGAGAGTTGTTCTTGGAAACATATTTGGACAGGAAATGTCTATACAAAACAAGGTTATAAAGCTCAAGTGGAAGCTCCAATTGGCTATCCTGCCATTTTCGTCAAGGCAAACTCAGTCATTGGAGAGACCTTTTTGAAAAACCTAAGAGAGTATAACATTTTGTAGTTTACCCACCTTGAATACTCTAGATTCTGACTATCATAGTTTGATTACAATCCTAGAAGGTCATTCATTCCCTATGTTGATAAGAAATACATACGTTCAAATTAATCCATTCAATAGTAGCATTTCACTTTTAGGGGTGAACTGACAACTTACAGTGGTTATAAGAAAATTTTTTGAAAAACATACACACGGGCCCTTACGTCAAACTAAGTAATTTTCCAACAACAATGTGAAGAGCAATGTTACCCAACTGAGTGTAATACTACAGTGTACAATCCATGAGGAAAAAGGTACTTGGCCGCAAAAGCAAATATAGGATGCACCTGTTTCTAGTAAAAGTTAATAGATCACTAGAGTGATATCATTAGGTACCAATTCTATGAACAAAATATTGTTTATGCTATATATTACGGCCTGCAAGCAAAGCTGGACTTAAGCATAAATAATATTCCTTCCTTCCTCTACTATTTAGCACACAGTATGGACAGAAATTGTGAATTATTCATATGAAACTAGCATCCAATGCAGTACAAATAATAGTTTTAAGACATGAATAAATAACTTGCAGAAAAATTTGTAGATGGTTAGAAGAGTGAAATCGTGCAGAGAAAATGCATGTTATAAATTCAAAGCATATCTGGTAACAATAAGAGATGAAAATAATATGTTTTTCTCATCTATCAGAATGATTGATACATTACAATTTATAGGCTACTTCTCGGGAAAAAACTAGGAAACTAACTATCAAAAATAAAAGCTAATCAATTCCTCAATCAATCACATAATTTGAGAGATCCTAACCTAATCACACTTTCCTTAGTTTGTCTAACTAATTATATGCAGCAAATCTGCTTCCTAATAAACTGTATAGTACAGCTGTACATTCCAACAATATCACTCCACAGTGGAAATCTTGGGAATTATTTAGGAAATATGCTCAACATATGCAATCTTTAAGATGAATTGAAGATTTTACAACAGAACTCAGCTAAGCCAGCTAAATAGAAAAGTCAAGTTTGAATTGGAGACCATAAGACCCTCATTTATATCGTAATTCACATAGTACACTTATTACTACAACTAATAATAATACTTAGTAATCTTCACCTACCATATCCAGCACTTTTCTAGTATGATTATAAATCTCTCTTCTAAACCATTTTGGAGGAATATATACTTTGAGGAACATTTATATGATTATATTGTAAATTCAACTTCAGAAGGGTTTTAAGGAATCATCAATTTACACATCTTATGCTAAGATGAAATATCCAATAACCATTAACAGATTCACCAACTCCCACTTGAAGAGAGAGTGTGCCTCAGAAACTTGTTACTTTTACTTGTTCGTTCTATTATATTTAATATTATTATTATTATTTTTTTTGGTGGGGGAGGGGGGTTTGGGTTTCGGTGTGGTCCTTTGGCGGTGCATGTCAAAACAAAATTAGCAAGACCAAACAAGTCAAAGCTAACCATTAATAAAAGTTAGATCCTCGACTAAGGGTTCCAGTTAGAATAACAAAGGAATTACTTGACAAGATAAAAACTACTTCCAAGTTTCAACTAAACTTACTGCTAATCAAAACTACACGGCACCGTGGCACAGCACAAGCCATTCTGCAAATTGCAAACCCTACGAACAGTTGGAAGGATAATCTACATGAATAATAAACTTTCCTAATATTTTAAAATATTTATGATCTTCAAGTTTGAATGCAGCACACATGTTTTGGGGCACTAAACCAAGCAATCTGTCAATTCATTAACTACAGAAAGGTCTATGGCAAAAGAAAGCAGGAAAAAAACAAAAAATTACAGGATTTGATGCTGGAGAACTAAAAATAATTCTAAACGTGGGATGCAACCAGAAAAAAGAAAAATTGGAAAAATAATAATAATTGGAGTTGACTAACCCCCTCAATGCCAAACAAAGACCCTTAGTTGAGCAAAACTTATTTAGTTGGAAAAAGACTTAGTTAATTTAATATCTAAGATGAAAGGCTGTTGAGAAAAAGTAAATTGGGAAACTTCAATTAAATTTAATGTTGAATGTATCAATCAAGACTATTATTTGCTTCAACCCTTCTCCTTTGCTAAATCTTGTCTAAAAATATCAGCGGTAGTTTTATAGAGAACAGCCAACATAATCCTTCTGCCCTCCCATAAGAAGGAAGCATAGAGACTAGAATGGAATGGTAATATACAGTTCAATTTGTTTCTTAACGATGACAACATCGATAACGAAATGGACTCGAGAAAGTAACAGTGTCATTTACGCTACATTATGTGCATGATTTTCAAGAATGAGTTGTAAGATAGAATTACTTAACTAATAAGAGAGGAATGAAAAATGAAGTAGACGTGCCATCCTTCCTCAGCATTCAAAAAGTTTAGCATTCATTCAAAATTCAAATCAACAAGTTCCATGCTTTCTTGCAGCCTATGTCTCATAGAGTTTATAGCAACCCATTTGATTCAACTGGATTATGAATCTTCTCATAAAATCAGAATAAATGTCAGAAAAGTTTAACATCATCAAGCTTCACAATCAGGTTAAGCTTAATATAACTTGATACTAGAAGAAAGAATTTCAGTAAATTGTTGGTGAAACTTAAACCACCATCAAAACATAAACTTGATGCAATAAGTATAACATTGAAATTGATATATTCAAGCAGTTTAAAACACAAGTAATGCACCTAATTCAACAAATAAAGATGACTTGTTCCACCAAATTATTTATTTTTAAGAATGTCAATAGAACGAGTACATGAGCATCCTTGACTTGATCGAACCCAATCAAAACCCATTAGGAAATACCCTAACAGGATTGGGACGAGTTTGAGGTTGAAATTTAAACTGTGCAGGTTTGGGATTTGCCTATAGGCTACTCGATACCCGGTACTCGATATCCATTTATTCTTATATAGTACTCGCTAAGTACTAGTTTAATATAATATAATATATATTTATATATTTACAATTTTATACCTAAAAAAATATAATATAAGATATAACATTTTTTTAACTCGTAGTTCTGTTGAATACTTTTATTTTTATTTTGTTTAAGTGTAGAATAATGAAACTTGTATTGGAATGTTGAGATTTGTCCGTGTTTGATTTTCTTTGTAATTGTTTTAAATGTATGTGGGTGACGTAGCCATGTGTTAAACTTAGAGGGTGACCAATAAAATTGTTTTGTTTAACAAATTTAGAATTTTTGTCACATGCTAATTTTTTATTTTATATTTTTTCAAATTAGGTATTTAATGGATAATCTGACCAATTATGCTTAACTGAGCTTTGCAGATTTGGGATTCTAACTAAAAATAAATAAAATAAACGGATTCGGGATAGTAATAATAGACAAAAATATAAACGGATTCGGTAATGGGATTCGATAATTAGGCGGATACCTACCAATTTACATCCCTAAATTATTTTGCTACTAGTTTCTCCCACAAAACACCAACTAAAACTACATCAGAAAGGAAGACTCTACATCCACATTAGAATTGACAGAGAACCATTTAGACGTAGTATCATATACTGGTCATGCATTAAAAAGATGAATTCCTGTTTCCATAAAACATCAGCGGATCAAATCACCGACCGAATACCACAGAAACAATTCGAAGATTTACTCCTTAAATGTAAAAAGTAAACAACGATAGGAACTAAAGAGTAGGATTGAAAACAATCACTTGATTGATCAAACGTATGAATGAAGGTAAAGTTAACAATGTCAAACGATTTATTTCTGGCCACTAAGCTGAAAAGAAAAGAAATATGAATTAATGCAATGATGGGTTCTGTTTTATCCTCTCAATATATTTGAAAAAATTCATATTTGTTAAAATATATACACATATATTTGAAAATTCATGGCAGATGAAAGAGGAAAAGTTTACAAGACAGACAAAGAAAAATAGGTACTGAAGACATTGATGAGAACAAACCTTTGCGAAGAGTCGAATATGGGTTCCGCCAAGACTTAAAACTGACAATTTTGAAGAGACTGATGCTGCTGCTGCTTCATTTTCAGGTTTTTCCGAAGAGTTATAATTATGTTGGCTTGTGGGTTCTCTTTTCAATGATTCCGGATACGGGGTGGCATATTCTCTTTGAAGAGAGAGAAATGAAAAGAACGGGATTTTTTTTAAGGTAGTATTAATAATATTAAAATAATTTATCAAGATGGGTGAGATGTGTAACTGCTTTGATACAATAAGAATCGATTATACCTCAGTTGATTTGATGTGTGTGTATATCAAAAATTAAATAAGGGTGGATGAATAATGGTCTAGAGAGGCGCGGAGCAAAAATTATCACAAGTATTTTATCAGTTAAAAGTCATCACCTTATGTAAGGCCCTAGTTGGACGGCCAACTGTTATCAAAATTTATTAAATTTTAATTATTTTTTATATTTTTTTAATTAAATTTTAATAAATATTATTTTTATATCAAATCAACTATACTTTCATTATACGTCCTACTAAATTTTTTTCTTTTAAACACCCCTAAATCGAAAATTCTCTGCTCACTATTCATCAATCTTCGTATTATATTTCGTTCGTGTGATAACTGCGAGCTCTACGTGAAAAAATTAAAAAAAAAGAATAAAAGAATGAAATACATGTTAAATGTGAGAGGTGTGGTGGTCGTAACACTTCTCTATGTAAATTGTTATTGAATTGATATTTTAAGTGATACTTATAATTTCCTTTTTGCTCTTGTTTCAATAAATATTTTGATTTAATTTTATTTTGATAAATTATTTTAATATTATTAATAGTTCAATAAAAAAAATTCAAAAGAACTCTTGTCAGCTTTGCGAGGAAAAAAAAATGAAAGTATTAAAATTGTGCAAATGTGTTTATTTTTTTAATTTAAAAAAATATAAATATATCTAGATTATAAATTTGAATCCAACAAATCGAACAACAGTATTTAATAGTTGATATAAAAAATTATGTCAAATTTAAGTTCTCGTGAGAGAGGAAAGAGAGAGGAGAAAACAACTAAAGAAGGAAAAAAATAAAAAAGTTAGTTCAAATTTAAAATAAAGTAACTCAAAACCGATACAATAAAACTTGAATCGACACTTCAAAAATTTAAAACCTAGCCAAACTTCCAACCGAATCCAACTTTTAGATATTTTGGATAATTTCATTTTGCGTGGCCATAACGAAGAAATGGTTAATACCATTTCATGCTCATTTTTATTATTGACAAAATTATTGCCCTCCTTACTTACTTTTTTAAACTTAAATTCTCACTCTCAAACTAATTTCTCTTATTTTCATTTATTCATTTTTATTTTTTGTAAAAAACACATAATATACATAACATGGACGTAACAATAATATTCTTTAAAAAAATTATAAAAAAATATCAATGTGTAATAATATTTTTGTAATAAAAAGATATTTTAATAATTTTTATTTTAAATTAGGGTGAGTTTGGAGTAATAAAAAATAAGATAAAGTAAGATTAAATCAGATAAGTTATGAGTCCATAATTCATGTAGTAAGATAAAAAGTAAATAACTTTTAGAAATTTCAAAGAATTTTAGCAAACCAAACGGAATCTTAATATAGTATATTTTGTTAGACAGTTGCATTCTCACGTGTTGGATTGGATGGAAGTAGAGGTTAATTCAGATGCCAACTATGAAATGAGACCGGTCCAAATTTTGGATACTCGAGACCAAGTGCTACAGGGTAAGACGATTCTTTTGGTTCGAGTATTATGGAAGCACCATGACATCGAGGAGTCAACTTGGGAGCGCGAGGCGGAAATACGAGCTCAATTTCCTTCCTTGTTCTCTTAGATGTCTTTGTAAAGCATTTTTCTTTCTTGTACGGATTGTAAAATTTTGAAGACGAAATTTTTGTAAAGAGGGAAGACTGTGATACCCTCCCATTTGGTATGAATGAGGATCATGTTTTAGTTTCCTATGGAGGTGAGTGTGTGGATTGGTAGCATGAAAGATTATGTTCTTCAAATAATTTTCTAAGTGTTAGGAGCCAAATTAATGCTTGTTTGGGCATGGTTGTGGGAGAGATGCATGTGATGTTTTAATAAAGGAGAAGTGGTAAAATAATGCATGAAGACTTGAGAATAAGAAAGGAAGGAGAAAGTCGGCCGAGGTAAGAATTTTACATCCACTTTGACCATGCAATTGGTTGGTGACCAATGAAATGGAACATTGACTTGTTGACCTCCATGTAGGCTTATATATATATATATTATAATGTGTGAGGGTGGTAGTGGAAGGATGGATGGCCGGCCATTCCTTGCTTGGTCTCCATTGCTTTTGTTTTGTTGGTTTATACAAGTCACATTGGCATTTACATTTGGTGGGACCCTTAGTAAATGCTTGGGAAGGCTTTATGCATATATATGTATATGTATTGTGAGAAGGGGGAGGAAAAGAGGAATGGTCGGGCATTAAGGCTCCCATTTCAATTATTTTATTGTTTCGTGTAAGTCAAATTTTGCATTTAAATGGTGGGACCCTTTGGTTTAATGCATGGAGACTTTTATCATCATATACATATATGTGCTGGTAAATTGTGGTGGAGGAAGAGGTTGGCCGGCCACCTTGATTAAGTTTAGATATATATATATGTGTATGTAACTTGTGTCACGCCCCAAGTCCGGAGATACAGGGGGTGAGTGTAAAACATACATATTATGAAACCCGAGTCATCGGATTAGAGCAAATGCACCAAATACGCAGCGGACTCACAAAACAAAACGGCTATATAACGGCCTAAATTTTGGACTTAAGGGGGTACCTAATAGACAATCTGTGCAATTTATATACTCACTGTCATACAACTACGCAGTGGATTTATCACTGAAACATACATTCACATTCATATTCACCCATCCAATCCACACTAACCAACATAATCATATCACCATTCCATTACTTGAATTTCCATCATTTTGTACAAGTCAAGGCCTTATGGCCATTACAAACCAAAAATAAAGGAAATTATATACAATACAAG
>JAVXUM010000021.1:5133093-5153410 GCA_035590655.1 Pouteria glomerata | reverse complement strand
AAGAATGGTGAGTTTTGGGGATAGAAAGGTACGTGTATTTTTTAAAAAGAGAGAAAAGGATAAAAATGAATAAATAAGAATAAGATAAATTAATTGGGGTGAGAAAATCAAGATATTGTGGAATAAGAAATTTGGGTAATTTTATTGGTATTAATAATTTTTACTCTTTTATTATCATCATCATCATTTTAAAGTTTTGGATTTATCATTACAAAAATAAATATTTATAAAAAAAGTTATGCATACATACACTAAAAGTTTAGGGATACTTATATTTTATTCTTTTCGGGTTTGGGAAAAAAAAAGTGATTCCATTTGGTTTAAAATTCAACAAGTAATTTTTTTTTTTAATAATTTGTAATAAAAGTGCAAAATTGGACAAAATCTATTAAATTTAACTAAATGTATATCTGATACCCCATAAAAACTAATATGTTATTATGCCAAAGACATTATTGAGAAAAATATAGATAAAATTGTAATGAATTATTATGTATTGAGTCATTTCAAAAAATTAAAAAAATATTTTATTTCAAAATAAAAATTAGTTAAAAAATACCTTTATTTGTTAAAATTTGCAAAAAATGTTTTCCTCTAACTGATTATAAATTAAATTGATTAGATTTTTAGCATGTGATAAATCATATTCAGATAAATTTGCATAAGAGATTATATTGATTATTTTTTTTTAATCACGTGATAAACTAGATTTAGATAAGTTTACATTTCAACAAATCATTTTATAAGAAAAAAATGATATCAGCATAGCAAGTACAAAATTATAGGACCTCATTAGAATTGTGAAGCTCAAAACATTTACCTTAATGGCGAGCTGGTAGGTGTGCAAAAGCTAAAGGTGTATTATTTCTTCAAATCCAACCATCAATTTTTAGTTTATTTACAGTTAAAATCAGCTGTCACAGACTACTTTGATACAAACTTAGAAACACAATTGGGAAAAAGTTTTCAATAAATAACATTAACATGAGAATATACAAGGTTTGCGTATGATGTCCCACGACACCTAAAGTCAATTCTTTACAATTTGACCAGTTGGCCGAGACAACATAACATTATGGCCAAGTGTGAATTAATTGCAAATACATACAATAACATAGTCCCTGCACAACTGAACTCAAAAAGTATGCGATTATACCTGAGATCTTATAGTCATCACTCTGGAGGAAAATCCGTCTTGTAATTGGAGGACTTGGGATGGGATCGAACATCTGACAGCGAGCAGCTTGCAGTGATGCCTATAAATTTCGCGTATTCCTAAAAAAATAAGGAGTGCATTTGAAGTGATAAATTAGTAAAAACTGCTAAATCAGGTTTTCATCCCATCTCCTTTCTAAAAGCTTTACCCAAATGTTATTCCTTGAGATATATGGTCATAGTTTAGGGTGCAATTTGAGACAAATGACAATTGAAAGGACAAAATGAAAATCGGATCATAGTTGAAAAGGGATATGTAATTTTTCCCCATATTTTAGCCCCCCATAACCTATTTACATAAATAGAGAATTTCACCTTGAGAAATTTGAAGGAACACCATTTATGGCTCCCCGTGGCGCACTACGTCGCACGCCTTGATTTGGTTCCTTGCTTATACGCATAGCAGCCATTTCTTTTTCCATAGCAGATACTTCCCTTCTCATCTTTTTGGCTTCGACCTCCATTGCCTTATTTAATGTTTCAACCTTCTTCGCCAATATCTGGACAATGCATTGGAAAATACATTATTGAGAGAGAGAGAGAGAGAGAGAGAGAGAACATGTATAATCTCCAACCTCAATAGCATCATCCTTGTCATTAAGGCTCTGATCTTTCTCATGGCAGGCTTTTCGCAATGTTATGACCTCTTTTTGTAACATATCATACAATGTTCCAGAAACATAATCTTCAGAGTCTGCTTTTCTTTTGTCAAAAACAATTCCGTTTCCATTATCTTCAATGGAATGAATCATCTCCCTACTTTGTATTTGACCACCATTATCAGTAGGCCCAATATCTTTCCCAGTTACTTTCAGGACTGGCTTCTCTCTAACCAGTGATCTGCTTTCACCATCAAATGATCCTGATGAGGTCTCTGCGTTCTTTAATAATGCACTAGCACAAACAGACTGAACAGACACAGGTCGAGCATTTGTTTTCCTTGATAAATAACTGTTTGAGGGTGATCTGGACAAATTTTCTACTCCACCAAGTGATTGGCGTCGCAAGCGTCCATTGCTTATGCTTCTTCCTTTGGTGTGGGTGCAGGAAATATTAGTAGGAGATGCTTTCAGTTTTTCTTCCAAAACTTTAAATCTTAATTGGTATTTTTCCTGTGAGCCAGATCAATAAACAGAGCATTAAAAATAGGAATATCACACAAAATAAAAAAAAAAAAAGGGACAAAAAGCAATCAGCTACTCACTTTTAACTGTGCTTCCGCCTTTGCAGTGCGCTCTGCTGTAGCTAGCTTGTCTCGAAGCTGTTGCATTTCGCCCTACAAAACCATATTATATTATGTTACCCTCCTTGGACATCTACATGTTGAGAATAAGAAAAATACCAAACACAGATGCCAAAATATAAGTTAAAAACAAAATGCAATGCTATATCATTGAGCAGCCCTCCAGACTTTTGCTTGTCTTTGAAAAATGGTCTCATTTTGTGCTGACAAGCAAGATTTTAGGGAAAAAAAAATCACTGAGGGTTTGATGGTTCCTCATTTTATTTTGGCCTCTCTCTCTAACATATTAAAAAAGAGATATGTCAATAAGAATAGAAAATTTCAAACTATATATTTTCTACCCATATGACAACTAAAGCAATCGAGAGGGTCATCACTCAACAATGGATGCAAAGACAAGCCTACATACAATGGGGGAAAGTTTATTAGCAGTGATGTTAATTTGTAAATCTTTTTGCAGGACCACCAATCAGCCAAGAAAATAATTAATAAATTGAAATAATTAAAAGTTATAACTTAAAAGATCTTTGGAACCTGACTTGTGGCCATGGTAATTTAGCTATTTGATCAATTAAGATTCAAATTTAACATCTAGCATAGAAAGTGGAATTTGAACCATAACCTGCCTGAAAGAATCTTCTTTCATCAAGCCATTGCTTTACAGGCATTACTTTGTCATTGGCATCTTTCCACTCATTTGCAACTACCACAGCAACCCGGTTAGCAGTAACCTTTGCACGAGCTAGTTCTCTGTCCAGAATTCTTCTCTCCTCCTGTCCACGATTTGGAATTATAATCAGAAATGTAAATCAATTGTAAATTAGGGACTGCCACCATTTTATTTCAAGAAAAAAAATCCAATATAATAGGCTTATTAGTTGATTACATTCATCTCTTCTACTTTTCTCTGATAATCACGCACAGCATTAGCAGCAGCCCCACCAGCCAGAACGGCCCCCTCAAGCTCATGAACAGTTTGGAATAGTTTTTCAACCTCTGCAACCTTTTGCCTGTGCATTTTATCCAATATTTTATTCTCCTCCTGAACCAATAGGAATACAAAATACATTTTAAGACTTAGTATGGTTCCTTCATGCAGATACCTGCAAAAGGAAAAATTCAAAGACCATCAAACCTGGCATATTTCAATCTGCTTCATTAGGTCTTGATTTTTGTTTTGCAGATCATCAACCAAGGTTGCTTTTGATAAAGCCCTCCGAACCGTTCTTTCTGCCTCCAGTAAAGCTGCCTCCTTAGATTTAGTAAGTCGATCAAGTGCTCTGTTGTCATCCTGCAACTTAGCCACCTAACAAAGACAAAATCTCATGCATAATTGCAAGACTTACCTTTCATATTTAATCATATAATATGAAATGACAAATCCCCAGAATGGCCGCACAACTTCCACAAACAGAACTACAAAGTTGATTGAATCCACAAGAAGCTCAAGGAAAAAGAAGTTTAAAGGAGAAAAATCTACATATAGGCTGGAATCCATGGTGAGGCTACTTGAGGCCTCTCAAGATCAAGCTCCGGTTGTAGTCTATGTTTCCTTTGAGTTAATATGCTGCTGATAAACCTCTCAAAGGAAGAAAAAAAAAAAAAGGAAGATGCTGTGATATATATTTAGTTCAGTTTAATTTTTGAATGAAGAATAATTCTGCAATTACAATTTCTTTGGATTTGGACCATTCATTGGTGCATATTGTCATAGTTCAGTTCATCTCATTGACTCCTAACTTATGGGTTTTAATTGTTCTAAGGTTGGTTTCTACTACTTGAAGTTTCCAATTTATAGTTTTCAAGATTTAGACTCACTAAAACTGGTTGTTGAAATGGTAATATACATATATGTGAGTAAAGCTTTGCATTCAACAATAAACAAATATTTAAGGTTACATTTGGTACACAAGAATGATGCAGTGAAGCTTGGAAGGCTTGGAATGCAATGAAGGTTGGACTAGAATGAGGTGATTATTCTCATTCCCTAATTTGTTTGACAAATTCCAAAAGGAATAATGTGGAAAAAAATGCTTGTTTTCATCCTAATACTTGTTTGGAATAATTTAAATGGCAAAATGGAGCACAAAAAGTTAGAGAGATAAAAATCTCTCTTTTTCATTTGGTGCGAATGTTGGGGTGGTGGTCGTGGTTGCTGGAGGTGATAGAAGGGTATGGTGGAGGGAGGGCTAGAGAGGGGAGGGGGGTTTGCAGCGTTGGAGGTGGTTATTTATGGTGGATGGTTAAGCAATTGGGGGCTCATATGGTGGTAGTGATGGTGGTGGTAGTGGTGACGGTGGTGGTAGTGGGCAGATAGCAATTAGAGGTGGTGGGGATAGCAAATGGTGGTGGTAGGGGGAGGGTTGTGGTGGACATGAATGGCTGTATTGGGGGTTGGTTATGGACAGATTGTGGCAGAGCTAACAAAAGTGGTACCATATGGCATGGTAAGGTAGTAGGTGGCGAATGATGGAGGTAGGAGTGATGGTAGATATGGTGGGACAAGGTGTGTGACTAAGCAGCCACAACCTTTGATTCGTTTCTCTCTCTCTTTTCTGTGCCTCTCTTTTCTTCACCTTTTATTTTATTCCATGATGGAATCGATTGTGGATGATAATTCCCAAATGTGGAAATAGTTACTGCATGAGAATAGGCAGTCCAACTTCATATAGGCAAATCAAAGAAGGGAATGAATAAGATGTGAGAATGATCAATTCATTCCACCCATTCCCTTGTACCAAAACAAAGAAAGTAGTTCTTAGAAGTTGTCCTAGGGTTTTGTATCCTAGACCTAGCATGACTAGTGGTTGACCCAAAAAATTCTTCTAATGGGACGAACATAGAGGGCCAATATTGCGAGTAAGTGAACATTTTAATGTTGGAAAAAGTGCCTTGTATGAAACTCTATAAAGATGAATTCCCAAAATTATGCCTCCTTTAGCATACAGAGAACCTCTACCTTGTGCTGCCCAAGAATCTCTTACGGAGTGATTCTCAGAAAATTTGTAAACTTTGTTTTCTCCACATTTCAATTCTTGACTAGAATTGAGAACCCACAGCTGGGTACTATTACCCTTTTCCCTCCATTTAAAGTTCTGTATTACAAGTCTATCTTCCAATTCTAAGTCAAAAAAAAAAAAAAAAATTAGCACCTAAAAGAAATGCAAATCAGTCTCGACCAAATGTTTATACTGTTTGTATCCCCAAACTTTGTCTTTCTCCACCTAGCTAAAATCCAAACAAAACACCCTACTTCAATTCTTTGTTTTAATCCCAAATCTTCATAATTTTGATTTAGCTAACCTTCTGCTCCAAAAGAGTAATCGACCGTAGAAACCATCCAAAATGCTATCCCATGTCATCAAAGCCACTATGACAACTGTTAGAATATAGGGTTGATTGATATGATTTCCTTCTGGAATTGATAGAGGATCCATATGATTTTATTTATGTTTCCTTCTCAGCTGTATTTCCTTTCTTTTGATTTCCTTACTTGATGTAAGACATCTATTATAAATAAGATTCAAGGGAGAAGAGAGGAATTCAATTCAATCCTCTCTGTCTCTTATTTCTTTCAACTAGAATATTTTCACTAACAGAAATATAGTGCACAAGTGGACAATATCATATTCAAACCCAACCCCAATTACACCCAAATGTTCTCTATGTTATTCTCACAACACCTCTCTTTGCTCTTTCCACCTGTTATGAAGAATCAACATATATTTGCAGGTGTAATGGTTGAAACTTGATTGGTTACAATGTAAGTGCCCAATATGAATAAAGAGCATCACAAAAAATGCATGCTCTCTAAACCACCACTTCACCCAACACCACAAAATATAATTTGTGGTTTGATAAAGGTGGCAATGACTATACATATGCCAGACATTTGTCAGCTGATTTTAATACTATTCTCAAGCTAATTTGTAACAGTAACTACAATTGGTGGATGTCATCACTCATCATATTCACATTCCAGCTCAAAATAAGGTAGGACAGAGTATTTTGGACAGATCATTCCCCAGTCCCCATAAAGGGACACCAAAAGTTTCTTTGGGTAAATGCTTCACTACGGTTTACATAGCTAATTAGTTCATGTTGTTGGCACATAAAGAAGAGTAATATTGGTTGAACTTCATACAATGATAAACAGAAATGTGAAGGGAAGGAAACTTTGCTAAATGCATTATATCTTGAATGAAAACTCAAACAGAAATGGAAATGCACTGAACTGAATTCATTTCCTCTATATATATATATATATATATAAAGACAAGCACAAACCAATTCCCAAAGCAAGAGAGACAAATCAATATATGAAGAAAATTGATTAGGCCTCTTGAAAACTAGGAATTACCATAGAATCCCATGATCTAAAAGCATTTTCAGAGTCTCCTAACTAATGCTGCTCAGCATGAAACTACAGCAACACCGAGTGGCACTGGCACGAGCACGAGCACGAGCACGAGCACGAGCACGAGCACGAGCACGGCACCTTCCAAGCCACTCTCCCATTGTCCAATTAAAAAGGGCTTATCAGAGCAAAAACTTAAACCATTATCGCAGCAAAAACTTAAACCATTCATTCTTAAAGTACGTAGAGCGTATTCAAGTGATTTCAAACTCCATTTGACTAAAGTGAGCGACAAGATTTCCAATTTAGTAAGGCGGTTTTATGTTTTATTTTAAGTAAGATACAGACTGGAATTTCGTAAACATACTGAACAGCCATTACAACAATTCACACTTTTGGCGATCATTTTTTCCGACCAAATATAAATTTGGTAGCTAAAGGGTGACTTTTACCCACCAAATCACGATTGGTCACTAATAGTAATTTTTTCCCGACCAAATAAAATTTGGTCATTGAAGAATAATTTTTCCCGACCAATTGGTCGCTAAAGGTTACCTTTTCCGACCAATTGGTCGGTAAAAGTTCGAATAAAAAATACTAAGATATTTATTAGTATTGCCGACCAATTAGTCGGTAAATGTGTCACTTTTGGCTGCAAATTGGTCGCTAAAAAATAACCCTTTAGCGACTTAATTAATTTGGTCGCTAAAGATTTATTTTTTCCGACCAATTGATCGCTAAAATTTTGAATAAAAAATAACAAGATATTTATTAAATTAGATTAAATTTTATTTCTTTCCCTCAAATAACTTTGTTTATCTCTTTATTTGATTTAAATTAGATTTCATAAATTTTGTTTTAACATTTATTTTTTAATTTTAATTAATTTAATATTTTATAAAAATTATCAAATATTACAATCATAAATTAACAAAAAAAATTAATAGATTAGAGCTAAAATTAAATTTACTATAACAAATTTAAATGACGCCTAATGTATAATAAGTTTTTTTTTTTTTTTTTTCCCAATGAATATGTAAGAGGAGTCTTTGTTGTTTAGATGACCTATAACAAAGTGAATATTAAATAGTTTAACATCTAATGATTGTTTAGTAGATATTTAATATTAATTATATTAAAAATAATATTATTTTATATTTCGTTGGAAGTGGTAAAAATTTAAAAATAAAAATAATAAAAAATTCTTTATTAATTTTAAGTAATTTCATTTTTTTATCTTTTTAGAACTAATTTTCTAATATAATCACCAAAATATTTTTTTGTAATAAAAATAAATTCTTAGAGTAATTTTCAAAAATTTTGATTATGATTATTTAATAAATATTTGTATAGTTCTGTATATTATTTATAATTTCAAATTATTGAAAAAATAAAATAATTAAATAAAAATAATAAAATTTTTTATGACTTTTCCCAACCAATTGGTCGTCAAAAATATTACTATTAGCTACCAATTGGTCAGCAAGTCATAAAAAATTATTACAAAAAAGTTAAAATAATTAAATAAAAATAATAAAATTCTTATCGACCAATTGATCACTAAAAATGATAAAAAATTTATTCATATATATTAATATATAATATACATGCACAAATAATAGTTTAGCCTAGTGGCCAATACACCAGCTTTCAAAGGAATGGAATGGATTCAATTCTCAATAGCAACAAAAAATTCTCCAAAATATAAGGTTGCAACGTGGTGCAATAATAGGATGACACGTGGAACAATCATAGATTGACATATGGCACAATCATTGGTTAACAAGTGGCGTGATGACATGACGCCACATGTGAACTTTTATTTTTTTAAAATTAATTCAAAATTTTATTTATTTTTTAAAATTACCTCTTTTGCCAACCAATTAGTCGTTAAAAATAAGCCTTTTGCCGACAAAATTTTGGTCGCTAAAGGTTAAGCTTTTCTTGACCAAAAATAAATTGATCGCCAAAGACCTACCTTTTAGTGACTAAAAGTTGGTCGGCAAAGGTCATATTTTTACTGACTGAATATACTTTTGATCGCCAATACCTTCTGCGACTAGCCTTTGCCGACCAACCAGCAACCAAATTATATTTGGTTGGCAAAAGTTTTAACGACCAAAAATGAACATTTTCCAATCAAAATTTTTGTCGCTAAATGTGTTAATTGTAGTAGTGACTCTACCTATATCCTGTTTGCAATTAAAGGCACAGGAGGGTTGTCACTGGATCCAACGATATCCTATTATATATCACTTCCAACTGCAGTTTCATTTCAGTTCATTCGTGCAGAAGCTCTCCGTCCTCCCCTCTCTCTCTCCAACAATCATCTATTCTAAGTTGCTCTGCTCCAGTTAGTTTAGGCTACCTCTCCTATCATTTCCATCTCCAACGAGTAATAATGTAAGTTTCTTTCGAGTTTTTCGTTAAATAACTATATATATATGTTAACACTACCGAATAAATCACTGCACTTTGTCAATCTCTTAGGTGTCAATCTTTTAGGTATTTAAGTACTTGATTTTGAATGGTTTGAGTGCTTGATCTTGAATGTTTGAGAGCTTAGTTTGGATTGTGTGATTTGGAAAAGATAAGTATGATGCTCTTTCTGTTTTATATTGGTTTACTGATATTAATTCATTGCATTTGATATTGTTACTCTTATTTTGGTTCAAAAATTGGTTTGGGTTCCTGTTTGAAATTCAATTTTAGGTGAGTTACTCAATCTGTATTTTCAATGTGTATTGACCCGTAAATTAGTGCAAATTATGTTAAAATTATGTTTGATTTGGAACTATGTTAAAACAAAAACATGTAAAACGTTTTACCTTATTTTGTAAATTTGTTTTTGATTTCTAAATTTAGTACAAATTAAGTTAGTTTAAATTTACACGTAACTAAATTAAGTTAATTTAAATTTAATTTTTAATGATATAGATTTAAATTAATTTAATTTTATACTTAGCTAAATTAATTTCAATTTATACTAAAATTTAAGTTAATTTAAACTCAATTTTGAATGATATAAATCTAAATTAATTTAATTTTATACTTAGCTAGTTTTAAGTTAATTTAAAATTTTAATTAATTTAAATTCAATTTTGAATTATATAGATTTGAATTAATTTAATTTTAGATTTAGCTAATTTAAATTAAATTTATATTAAAATTTAAATTAATTTAATTTTATACTTAGGTAATTTAAGTTAATTTAAAATTTTAAGTTATTTAAATTCAATTTTGAATGATATAGATTTTAAGTTAATTTAAATTTATACTTAGGTAATTTAAGTTAATTTAAATTCAATTTTGAATGACATAGATTTGAATTAATTTAATTTTATACTTAGCTAATTTAAGTTAATTTAAAATTTCAAGTAATTTAAATGATATTGATTTTAATTTAATTTAATTTCATACTTAGCAAATTTAAATTTTTTTTGTACTAAAATGTAAGTTAATTTAAATTTTAAGTTGATTTAAACACTTGTAAAATATAAGTAAAAAAATTAAGTTAAAACCCTAATACTTATGTTATTCAAGACTGTAATCTATAGTTTGTTAATTATTCGTAATGTCTCAAGAACGAATTTCATTATTTTATTTTTTAGGAAAGAACCTCATCAATGAGAATGACAGTGCCGAGTGCCGAGTAGTGAAGTAGCAAGATACACGTACCTATTTTAGTTCCCCATGTCAAGCTATATACCCCACTGTCGGCCACAAAGACATGCGCTTTACTCTTAGTAGATGTAGACGACTTTTAGTTTGGAATTCTGCACATAAAATCATTTTTTACATCCCAGCATCTAAGACACCCGTAGCTACGTTTTATACACAGCAGTCAATGACGGTCTCCCAAGCACCAGCTAAAGCTCACACACGATATTTTAGGAGCACGGGGGACAAGAACGTTATGATTGATAGCATGAGCAAACGTCCACATTCCTATGTGTTGCTTATGCATGAGGTGTCGATAGTAGAAGCAAACGAGCCACACATACATGAGTCACCGGCAGGAGATGCACGTGTGAAAGAAGCACCAGCGGAGTAGTGACGGAGGCCCGTCTTAATGATACACCGACTGGGGAGCTACGTGTGAATGAAGCACCAACTATCATAGCTGACGATGTACTTCTACGTCTGCACCGACCATGCCATACAATTAAAAGGCCTCATTGTGGCACGAAGTGATCCACCGTATTCTTTTTTCTTTCTTACTATTCTTACATTTTCATTTAGATGTGTAATTGTTTAGAAATTATTTTGATTAAGTTTTGATTTACTTTAATCATTTTTTGCTCTATTCTTTAATTTATGAGTTAGCAAATATTTAATTTGCATTCTTTTGATTAATAGTTAATTATTTTTAATTATTTATACGTAGATTTTTTAAATTATTTTCGAGGTTACAAGGTTATTATATTATTGTTTTGGAGGTTATTTAGAATTGGGAAGTATGTGGCGTTTGAAACTAATGCAGATGAGAATGTTAATAATTAAGGAGCAGGATGGCTAGAGGGTATTGTCATTGGGGTTGACGACACCCATTTGGATGTCGTTAGTTCAATTAGCAACATCTAAACGGGTGTTGTCGGGCCCAACGATGATACCTACCACACTTCTGTAATTTATTAAATGCAAGTTATTTATGTATATTGTATAATTAGTATATATTATGGTAAAAAAAAAGTCGTCTTTTACTCCTGCTAACGTGTTTGTTGTACATTTTTTTTTTGTTATCGTTGGAGTTGTTTATTTTGATGTAAGATATTTTATCTCCAATTAAAGCTTGGAAATTTACTGAAAAATATTAAAAATTATTTACTTTTTATTTCACTGTACGAATTACGAATTTATAATTTTTCTTAAATTTTATCATTTTTTGTCACTCAAAACACTCCTTTTATATTGAAAAAAAAAATTTACATAAAAAATTATAAAAGTTTTATTTTTATTTTTGGTGTTTAACTTTAATATTTTTTTGAAACTTTTCCCGTAAAAAATGATATAAAAGAGATGCAAAGGAAGAAGATGGAGAGTGTCATTTTTTTTTTTTTTTTTTTTCTAAAAGTAGCTTAGGAATTTAAAGAAATAAGATATTTTTTAATGTTTGAAGAAAATATTTGCTCAGAAAACTTTTACATGAATATTTTTTTAAACAACTATAAGAAGAGTAAATTATGTCCAAGCCGACGGAGTCTAGAGTATTAATGTTCTTATTTTTATCTTTAGGTATTATAATGCGAGCTTCTCAATATTGTTTTCTTGCATATAAATTGTATATGTGGGGTATTTGACATGATGAAAATTGCTAAAATATTTTAAAAATTTCTGAAAACTTCTATAATTTTCTAATACATTTTGTATTTCTTGTATTTCGTGAAAGTTAAAATAAAATAAAATAAATTTATATATATTTACATATCCCAACAATATTTTACAAATTCTAATAAATTTATTTGGAATTTCAATAATATTTCATTAATTCTAATAACTTTTTTACAAACTTTAAAAACTTTTTCAGAAATTTTAACATAAAACTGTTCCGAATGACCAAAAATTATTCTGACGATTTTTCTCTACAAAAAGTTAATACAAAAATTAAAAATTTTCACTATTTATCTTTGAAAAATATGATTTAGTGACTGTACAAAAGTTTAATTTTTTCATAAATCACATTTTTTGATATTTTTCGTTGCACGAAACACCCCATAACGTACAGAATGTGGGTAAGAAAATGGAAAGAAAATATTTGAGACATAAAAATTAAATTGAAAAATAACTTGTTGGTAAGTCTTTCATTTTACTAATACTTTTAGTTCAATTGAATAAGAATATTCTTAATTTTTATTTATTTAAATTTCATAGTTTCACGCAGAGTTTTGCATAACAATAATGACAATATTTTATAATTTAATAGTATATATTTATTTATTTTTCGTGTTTTACAGCGATCAACTTAAAAAAAAAAAGGTTTTATGTAATTTTAATCATTACTAACCTGACTTTTTTCTCCATAGCGACTTTCCGCAGCATAATAACATTCAAGAAATAACTGAAGTGAAAAAAAAAAAATGTTCCACAGCGTGAAAGTGCGAGGAGCCTTCCCCCGGGGGCAGTGCGGAGGCAAAGCAGGAGAAAACTCACATGCACGGCGGGACTCTTTCGTCCCCGTCTCTCCCTTCCTTTCCCCTTAAATTCCTCCCTCGAAATCCATTGGTCACCAAATCGTTCACAACAATCCATTAATTTTCAAAGGAATTCGATCAAATATATCGCAAGAGATATGATGCGGGATCAACTACCTTCCGACGAAGAAGAAAAGGAGTTCGAATCCTCGCCAATGGACGCATATTGTTGGTGGAGATCGGCGGCGAAGTTCGAGGAATGTACAAAGATGAAGTTCGACATTACGAACCCGTCAAAACTCACTTCGAGACTCAAAGTTCTCAGAGAAATGGAGAGATTGGCCTTGGTTGCTCGGGAAGGGCTCGACGAGCTTCGGCACAAGCTTTTCACGTACCGCTGTGGGGATTTCTGGGTTCCAACTGGTGGCGTGAAGAAGGAAGAGATGTCGATACCTCCCACCAACACCATCCTATTGGTTGGTTTTCATAACGGTGGCAAGAGCTCCCTCGTCAACCTTATGTACAGTGTTTTCGGACGGTCTGGGATCATACCCTTCGCCGAAACCTCTTCAGGTAAAACACCACCGAGGCGATTATTTAGTTTGCATATTTTAAATTATCTTACTATGGAGTTGCCCGTTTTATTAAATGGACAATACTATATAATGCAATGCTGACACTGCCACATTATATATATAGATATATATATAGATTTTTATTTATTTGAGTGTAAAATTTTCTTTATTATATAAATAATTATGTGATTTATTTTTCCATTTTGAGAGTTAGTGAATGATTTGGCAAGATGTGAAAGTTGATAATTAAAGAAAGGATTCGACGACTAATGGAAACCTTGGTTCACTTGTTTAATTAATTTTCTATGTATAGGAAGTGGTCTTAATACAACTTTGTTCTTGGAGGAACACAATGTGTTGAGGTCAATGCGAAACGGGTTCTGCGTGTACGATACAAGGGGGTTTGGTTATGATCAGGTGAAAGAGAGTATTATAGAATTGTCAGGATGGGTGAATGAAGGAGTTCATCATAAGCAACTCTGCCTGAGACCAGAAGACAGTGTTTTGAATACAGAAGAAATGGAAATTCCCTTGTCCAACTCAGTTTCCAAGTTTGTGAAGAGAAGAGTGAATTGTGTGATGGTGGTGGCTAATGCTTTAGAGATTTATAAACACTTGAAAGCTGGTGATAGGATGCCTTTGGAGGCAACAAAAGAGCTCTTCTGCTCCCCAGTATTGAGGAAATGCAGTAAGATTAATATTTTTTCCTTTTATCTCTTATACATATCAGTTTCATTTAGGACTTAATCAAAGTACTGTAGTGCAAGTTTCACTGAGAGGGGCTAAATTAGACTTGTAATTGGAAAAAAAAAAGAAGGCAAAATGGAAGTAGCAAATCAGTAAGAAAAAAAAAATATATATATATATATTTTCTAATTTCTAAATGAACTGTGGCGGCAGATGAAAAGCCAATCTTGATATTGACACATGGTGACAAGTTATCAACAGAGGACAGAATCGATTCCCGCTTGAAAATTTGTGAATACTTGGGCGTATCGGAGATGACCGGAGTGTATGACATTGTCTGTCTCACTGAGTATGGATTTCTGGCTGATGAATCCGATCCCGTCACAGCTTATGCCTTAACCGAAGCGGTTTATAGGGCATTACTGATCTCAGATAGGAGTCACCTTCCAAAGGAAAACCTCAGGGATCGAATGCTTCTCGCTTTTTCCTGGCTCATGCAGTTACTCGGTGCTTTCTTTGATTTCCTTGCACGCCTCTTCTCCAAACTTGACCAGAGGCATAAACTGAAATCTTAGACGACACAATAACGGCTGAGCAACTATGTGTAGCAGGCCTTGTTTTTTTACAATGCATGGTGTGGAGATGAATTGCTATGGTTCTTATATTTAAGTAATATGCGCTTTTGTTTGTTTGGGAAGTGAGTGGAATCCAATTGGCTAATAAGGGCTTGATGTGCATCTACTGATCTTGCTAAAACTACAATCCATGTAACTAACTAGTTTTGGAGCAATTTTATTGTATCCGAGAGAAATCTTCGTTTTAGGCTTGAAACTTGTCTGTTCTCTTTCAGAATGGCAATGCAGAATAATTTGTTTGGTTCATCTGATAAAAACCCCAAAGCATAGCATTTCCACCTTCTGAAACTTTCAAAGGTTTTAGTTTGGAATTTGTAAGAAATGGATAAACAAGAAAGTGCTATTTTCCTGCCTTGCAACGCATACACACACACACACACACACAAACTTTTCTCCGTGGTTTCTTATGCTTTTCTGGTCTTTGTTTGATCTACAGCCCACATGCATGTAGTTGCTCAGCAAGAGACCCTTTAAGTAGTCCAGGAATAGATTAAACTAATTGTTTTTTTGTTTCTTTTTAGTTTCAGTCTTGAAATCGTGTTTGTTAATCTTATTTGTGGTGTCGTTTTTTAAAATTAGGACCAAAAAAAAGTAGAAATATGAGAACATCTAAAGATTTTTCGGAATAATTTCAAGACTAAATTCGAACCTTTTGCCTTTTTTTTTTTTTTTTTTTATTGATTTGAACATTTCAACCTGTTGTTAATTAAAATATTTATTTATCCGTATTCTTTTATAATATTTTCTCTTTTCATAATCAAATTTTAGATATAATTGCTAAATACAATTTTTTTAATTACAAACTAATTAAGCAGATTTTTGAATTTAGCTATCTAAAATTAACTTGGGAGCCAGACACTGTCCTTTTCCTTTTTTCGGGGCACGGAGTGCCTTCTCGTCTGATGTGATGCAAGTATCCCAATGCAATGCTGTATGTGTAAAGACTGCCATTCTTGTCAGCCTGTGAATCACTGTTTCATGGCAAGTAATTGAATGCGTGAATTAAATCCAGTCAAACGAATTCTTAATGTTTAAATAAATTAATATTTTATATTTTGTAATTTTTATCCTTTTGTTACCATGTGTCATTTTTGGTAAAAATTATATATTTAGTAAAAATTTATAAAAATTAAAAACAAGTTAATAATTTTGGGTACAATGAGTTTTTTTTTTTTTTTTTTTTTGTGTGTGTGTGTTTAGCAAATGTTGGTGAAAAAAGTTAGAAATAATTAAGAAAACAAAAATTTGGATTTTTTTTTATTTTTTTGACATGGCAAGCAAATAGGTCCTGTATTTCAAATCAAGTTTGAATGATTTTATAAACGAATTAAAATTTTCATTTTAATATATTATTTTTAATAAACTATGACCTCCGATGCAAGAAAATAAAATAGAGTGATTATTTTTAAATTTTTATTTTAATAATCTGCTTAATATATTTATTTAAAATATTGTTTTATTTAAAAAATAAAATGATAGTATAAAATATTAATTTTATATTATTTTAATTTTTATTTATAGCAAACTAAGCCTAATTGGTATTCTTTATTTTGTGATAATATGAGACCGAGGAGCGTGCAGCATTCACGGCTTAGAGTCTCAGGCATCCATGCATTGGCTGTTATCTGTGGTTGACAATGGGAAATGAACTCAGAGAAAGTAAACAAAACAAAGCCACTCTAGGTTGTGGAGCTACACCGAAACAATCTCTCTCTCTCTCTCTTTTTTGCGTTGTATGCTGTGTTGTATGCCCGTTGAAAGGTGGGGAACCAAATCGAATTATTCTATTTTGGCTTGTTAAAAAGCTTGCTTTGAATATCGATATATAATTAAAATGAGACCGAATTAAATTTAATCGGTAACTTATTTAAATCAAAATTTGAGCCTATAAAAATTCGGCTCGTAAATTTGTATGTCAGTTTAATAAAATAATATATATATATTTTTAATAATACTATTATGATATTTTATTTATTATATTTTAAATTAAAATAATATTATTTTAAAAATATGTTATAACATTCAAAATTCTACACAACATTAACAAATATTTTTTACACAAAACAATGTTAACATTAATATGAAAAACTAAAGTAATCATGTAAAAAAATTTTACAGTAAAAATTTCGGTGAGAAACAATAGTTCAGACTTTTTTTACAATACAAATTACAATAAATTTTTTTATAGTAAAAAATTTGATAATAATTTTTTTATAATAAAAATTAATATGAAAAATTACACATCAGTAATTTTTTTTTTTTTTAAATCTTAATGGAAACAGCCACCGCTGCGGCTCGGCCACGGGAGCATTCGCCCCCCGTCCACTCCTAGGAATTAGGTTGTGCTTGGATCATAATAAAGGGACATTTGTGGTTGTACAAGTGACAAATTTCTTTTTGGATTTCTCTTTTATTATCTTCTCCACACTTCTCCTCTCTTTTCCATCTTTTCTACGTGGGGTCGGTGAGTCTTAACTTTCTGTCTTCTGTTCAAGACAAATGGTTATCAACAAATTGGCTTATGTCCTTTCAAGCCAATCAGGACATGTGGCCTGGATCTGTCTCTTCTTCCAGACATATCTTCTTGGTTGAGTTGTATTTGGCTCTCTGCTAGCATTTGACAAATTAATTTATGATCATTATGCGTATAAACTGGGTATTTTATCTTTATTTTATTTTTTTAAATCTGCTGCTCCTCACAAATTAATGCGTGATCTTTGTTCTTCACATAACTATATTTTTTCTTGCTAAAAAAGTAAAAATATTGCGGGTGGTAGGCAGAGAATGCTCTAATTAATTTAGATTCTTTTGGGCTCTCTCTCTCTCTCTCAATAGTTATTATTGTTATTATTATTGAATACCCTCCCTTCAGTACCAACTGAGAGTATTTGAAAGAAAAAAATTTATCAAAAAATGTAATAAAAGTAAAGTTAATTTGATATAAAGTGATATGTATTAAATTTTAATTGAAAAAAACTATAAAAAAATAGTTAAATTTTAATAAAATTTAATATTTTGTGATCATCCAAACAGGGCCTAAAACACACAAAATTATGAGGTCGCACCCGCAGAGAACCGTTCCTCCTTGGGTGCCTCAATTTGAGTTTTCTCGTTATTATTCTTGAGTTGGTTTTGCAAAGGTTTTTAGAATGGTTTTAACACTTGTTAGAGCTGATCGTGGCATAACGAACCCATAGGTTCGGCTCGATCGGCTTGTATTTTGGATTGTCTTTGAACTGAAATATTAAATTTGTGAGATGAACTTAGAAAAAAAAAAAAAAATTATCCCAATAAAAGTTTTATGTTGGGTTTAGAATTGACTAAAAACCTAAATTTTAAAACATTGTTATTCATGAAATATCGATCATTTTTTTTTACATATTTTAATAAGATGAATATGAGTTCAAATTCAAGTAATTAGTTTGGTAAGTTAATTAATAATTAAGGTTAAACTATGCAATTGACAAAGTACAATTAAGGAAAGCATGAATGAAACATTTAGTTTGTGTTTAGAACTCGGATGCATGGGGGAAAAATAAGAGTAAAAGGACAATGGTAAGAAAACAAATATTTATGAAAATTTAATTTTTCATTTGATTAATAATAAAATGTAAATTTATATAAATAATTTTATTTCTCTTTCATTTTCATGTTTCTCAGAAATACTTAATTATTTTTTAAAAAATAATTGAGGTTGATTTTTTTCTCCCATCTCTTCTGATAGCTATGAACGAATAAAAAAATTGATGGAAATTAAAGATTCCTTCCATTTTTTTCCCTTCAGACAAGACAAAACAGAAAAAAAATTCTATCATTCACTCTCCTTTTAAATTAACTCTTTTCTTTCCGTAACACTCTCTCCCCAAACTAAACATACGTAGCCCTGGATAGAGCGTGTTGTTTGTATAAAAAGAGCAAGGAATCACAACCAACAAACAAACAAAAAACAGAACAAAATGTGGGGAAATCACATTGACCGGCGAGTGATAAGTTCCAGCGTTGGATGACTTTTAATTAACAGCCTTTATTTAAGTTCTGTTTGTTTCAAGAAGCATAGAAATGAAGAATATGAGAAAGTGACAGTGAAAGAAAGTAAAAATAAAATTTATCAAATATATATTTAATATTTAATAAAAGAGAAAAGAAAATAAATTTTTTTTTTACTTAATTTTAGAAAAAAAAGGATGAAGAAAAACCTAGAAAGAAAAACAAATAAAAAGGAAATAAAAGAGCGAATATAAAATAATAAAAGAGTGAGAGTATAAATTTATAAAAATTAATATATTATATTTTATGTAATGAATAAAAAATTTAAATTTTATAATCTTATATTTATATTTATAAAATTTTACACCATTTTATTTTACATCAAACTGTGTCAATGTAATTTCTCCTTCATTCTCCTTGCCCTTTATCCTTTACCCAAATGTAGGGTTAGTTTTTAAGGCTTATTTTATTTTATTTTATTGTTATTATTTTTCTAAAAGTCAGGATAATTTTTAACATATGTTTGGTAGCGGCAAAAAACAAGTAACAAGTTTAGAACTAGCATCACCCCGGAAGTTGAGAATTCGAAGGTTACTTTGGTCATTCTGAAATTAAAGGGGCTAGGGTTTCGTGTCCGGCTGACCAGTGTTCATTGGTACACTACTACACTACTTTCGATTTATTATTTATAACCAAATTGAGCCACAGAGTTTTCCCAGGGACATTCCAAGCGCCACCAACTCTCTCTCTCCCTTTGAAACACTAATTTGATAAATTGGGTTTAAGGTCTCAATCACCACATTTAAAGCCTCTACTTTGTTGTGGGTGATTTTTAACTTCATGATGGACCAAAATGAAAAAGTAAGCGAACACTGATCATAAGCACTTAAGCTGTTATTATTCACTCTATTCTATGGCTTTTTATTTTTATTTTTATTTCTTTGTTGATGTTTGATTGATCTCGTATTGTGAAACAAACAGGGGTTAAAGGTTGAGGTGGATATAAATGGCGTTTCACCTACTCAAGTTAAGAAAAGCTGTAGCGATTGTCACGCCACAACCACGCCTCTCTGGAGGGTCGGCCCTGCTGGGCCAAAGGTCAGATCAAATGCGCGGCCATATTCATTAAAATTTTCTGTTTTTGCTTTTCAGATTTTGGTTTCTGACTTTGTTATAATATACACCTTGTTTTTTCAGTCGTTGTGTAATGCTTGTGGGATCAAATACAACAAGAGGAGGAGGAGGGCCCTTCTGGGTTTGGACAGAGCAAGAACGGACAAGTCAAAGAAGGGCAAGAACAGAGGCAACACTAATCATAAGGTGGGAGTGACTCTGGAAAAAGATCATATGGTGTTGCAGAGATCAGATAAAAAGAAGAACAAGTTGGGAGAGGAAGAGCGGGCCGCTATACTGTTGATGGCTGTGTCTTGTGGATCTGTCTGTGCTTAGAAGCTCACATTTCCGAGAGAGAGAGAGAGAGAGAGAGA
>JAVXUM010000021.1:5116624-5132993 GCA_035590655.1 Pouteria glomerata | reverse complement strand
CATCTCTGTCTTTTATTTTTTTCAACTTGGTAGCAGAGCAATTCTAATTTCAAGAAAAAAAAAAAAAAGGTAGACGTGTCGGAATAGTCCTCTCTCGCCGCCGGCGTCTCTCCGGCCATCGGAGCTGGTGGTCGACCACCTCAGAAGAATCGCGCCCCACCGGCGACCTTCACCCACCTGAGCTCGTTGCCGAAGAAGACTCGACGCGCCTCCACGTGCGGCTCACTGCAGGCGACCAACCTTCACGCGCCTCCTTCTGATCAGCGCGTGCCAACGCGTGGGCTTCTAGCATCATCCCGACGACACAGGGAGACGATTGCCTAACTAAAGAAAGTCCTCCTTGTCGTTGGTGGTCCTTGGGGATGATCTATTGCTGATCTATTCATGATTTGTTCTTTGCTGCTGGTGTTCTCCGTTGCTGCTGTTCTCCGTTGCTGTTCTTCGGTCTGTTCTTTGACTACCGTTGCTGTCCTTTGATCTGTGGTAGTTGATTGATGCTGATTCTGGTTGATTGTGGTTGCTGTTGATACCAATGATTTGTTGCTGTTCTTTAGTCTGCTCTTCGATTTCTGTCGCTGTCTTTGATTTGCTGTAGCCGATTGCTGATCTGATAATTCTCGTTGGTTGCGTGATGATCTTTGATGCTTGTTGACCCTAGGTTGCTGGTTTAGTTTCCCTTTGATTAACTCGTTTATCACCGCTGGCCTGTGAATATTAGTAAGTCTCTTTTGTTGATTTTTTTGGTTCATTTTCTAATCCATGGCTGAAGGGAAAGCTATTACTACTGAACCGAAATCAATCTTAATGAAAGATGATGATATTCCTCGATCAATTACTTCTAAGAAATTAAATGGGCTAAATTATTTGGCCTGGGCCCATGCAGTGAAGGTGTTTCTTCGTGGGAAGAAGAAATTAAAATTTCTTACTAATCTCCCACCTAAATCTGATGATAGTCTATATGATGATTGGCTTAATGAAGATTCCATTGTTATGGGGTGGTTATGGCACAGTTTGGAACCTCACATTGCTACCACTGTAGAATTCTGTGATTCCCCAAAGAAAATTTGAGATTCTCTTGCAGACTCATTCTCCTAGCAAAGTAATGTTTCAAGAGTTTATATGAACAGATCTTCACTATTAAACAAGTAGGTCGTCATCTTTCAGAATATTATAGTATTTTGAAGAATCTATAGGATTAGTTGTTACAGCATAGGCCCTTTACTACAGATCTTGAGCAACAAAAGTGGCACTGGGAAGATTTTATGATTGCCTCTCTTCTTTCTGGGCTTGATTCAGATTTACGCAGTTTTAAAAATCAAATTCTTGCCAGTGAAACCTTGCTTACTGTTGCCAATGCCTACTCTCGCTTGTTGAGATCATCTTTGGGATCGGTTCAGCCTACTACTTCGGATACCTCTGTTTTGATCTCAAATGACACTGCTCAAGGAGTCTCATGTGGCAGTATGCAAGGACGTGATCGCACATCACGAGGTTTAGCTCGTGGTTGTTGTTCTTCTCAAGGGCGAGGAGATCGTAAATGTTCTCACTGTGGACGGACTAATCATACTGAGCCATATTGTTGGGCTAAATATGGTAAGTCCGATCAAGTTCATCACGTGCCTGATAATCCTGCTCCTGTGGCTTCTACCCAATCAAAGCCTTCCACTACTACCACTGATCTTGCTGCTCAACTCATTGAGTTGTTACAAACTCTTCGGCCGTCTCACTCATCTGCTTCCACTGCTACATTAGTCAATTCAGGTAATGTTGTGTTGCTTCTGCTCCACCTTCTTGGGTCATTAATTCTGGTGCAAGCTCTCATATCTCTGGTAACTCTTCATTCTTCTCTCATTTAAATTCCATTTCTCACCATTTTGTTTTAACTAATGGATCTTCTCGTCCAGTACAAGGACAAGGAGTTCTTTCTCCCTATTCCTCACTCCATTTGCCTCAAAGTCTTTATATGCCTAATTTTTCATTTAATTTATTATCTGTTAGCTAGTTGACTAAAACCTGACTTTGTTCTGTAACATTTTCTTCTACTTCTTGTATGTTTCAGGACCTTAAGACCAAGAGGACGATTGGTTTGGGGCATGAGAAAGGCGGACTCTACTACCTGGATCCTGCTAGTCTTTCTTTCACAGCTTCACCAGTGTTGAGTGCCACTGTTTCTCCTATACAATGGCATTTTCGTCTTGGCCATCCTTCTTTGAATAAATTGAAGTCTGTTATTCCTAATTTAAGTCCTGTATCGAGTCTAGAATGTGAAACTTGTCAACTTGGCAAGCATCACCGTAGTTCTTTTTCTAGTTATGGTGTCAGTCGTCAACTAGAACCTTTTGATTTAGTTCATACTGTTATTTGGGGACCTTCCCGCATTTCTAGTACCAATGGTTATTAGTATTTCGTTATTTTTGTTGATAATCACTCTCACATGACTTGGTTATTTTTAATGAAAAAAAAATTAGAATTGCCTTCTATTGTGACCCGATTTTATAAAGAGATTTCTACCCAATTTGAGAGACGGATAAAATTTTTTCCCTCTGACAATGTTCTTGAATACTTGCAATTTGTTATGGACTCTTTTTGTGCTGATCAGGGTAATATTCACCAGATATCTTATATTCATACCTCACAGCAAAATGGTGTTGCTGAACGTAAACACCGTTATTTACTTGATGTTGCTCGTACTATGATGTTTAATATGCAAGTGCCCAAACCTTTTTGGGATGATGCTGTTCTCACTGTATGTTCTCTCATCAACAGTATGCCAACTACTGTTTTGGGTAACAAGTCTCCCTTCTCTATCTTATATCCAGATGGTAATTATTTTCCCCTTATTCCTCGTGTCTTTGGTTGTGTGGCCTTTGTTCATATTCTTGATCCTGGTTTATATAAGTTATCTTCTCATTCTCGAAAATATGTTTTCTTGAGCTATCCTCGTACACAAAAAGGATACCGTTGTTATCATCCGGCATCTCGTCGGTATTTTGTGAGTGCTGATGTCACTTTTTTTTTAGTCACTTTTTTTTGAGTCAATTGCCTTTTTCTCTGCTTTTGGGACTTAATTATCTCATGACCTTATCTCTAGCAGTCAGGGAGAGGCATATCCTGGTCGTGAGGGGGAAACTAGTCCTACATACCTTTACCCATGTTTCAACCTTCTTTGCAGGAGTCTCCAATGCAAGTGTATCAACAGAACCCAGACAGACCCGTCGTTTCTTATGGCCCATCTCAATCTACCAATTTGTTTGAGGTTCCAACATCTGTTTCTTCTACCTCTACTAATAATTTACCAATTGCTCAGCGTTGAGGTAAACGTACTTGCACACAGCATCCCATTGCTAAATTTGTTTCCTATCATCGAACTTCTCCTTGTTTGTATTCCTTTGTTTGTGCTTTGTCTTTTGCTTCTATTCCAGCTTCATGTCAAGCAGCAATGTCTTCTCTTGGATGGAAACATGTCATGGATGAAGAAATGGAAGCACTTTATAAAAATGATACCTAGGAATTGGCACCACTACCTTTCGGGATGCAATTAGTGAGATGTCGTTGGGTTTATAATGTCAAATATCTTCCAGATGGCTCCGTTGAGCGCCTTAAAGCCCGACTTGTTGCAAAAAGCTATACTCAGACTTATGGTATTGATTATCAAGAGACTTTTTCTCCAGTTGCTCGGCTTAATTCTGTTCGTATTCTTCTTGCTACGGCTGTGAGTTGATCTTGGCCTCTTTACCAGCTGGATATTAAGAATGATTTTCTTCATGGTGAACTTCAAGAGGAAGTTTATATGGATCAACCACCTGGCTATGTGGTTCCTGAGAGTGAACACTTAGTTTGCCGGTTACGTCGTGCCCCATATGGCCTGAAGCAATCCCCGCATGCTTGTTTTGATCGCTTCAGTGATGTTCTGTTGAAATATGGTCTGCAGCAGTCTACCTTAGATCATTCTGTCTTTACCCAACACGCTTCGTCTGGTACCATTGTCTTAATTGTGTATGTTGATGACATCATTATCTCAGGGGACAATGTCACAGGTATCGCTGCTTTGAAAAGCCACTTAAGCAAACACTTTCATACCAAAGACTTGGGTGCCCTTCGCTATTTTCTTGGCATCGAAATAGCACGATCCAGTTCTGGCCTCATGCTTTCCCAGCGCAAGTATGTTTTGGATCTTTTGTCTGAGACTGGCTTACTTGGTTCTCGGCCCACTGATACTCCATGGACGTCTCTGTCAAACTTGATACGACTACTGGTTCACCATTTTCTGATGTGAGTCGTTATCGTCGTCTAGTGGAAAAATTGATCTATCTCACAGTAACTCGACCTGACATTACCTATGCAGTGCATATTGTTGGTCAATTTATGCATACTCCTCGTTCCACACACTTTGAAGCAGTATGTCGTATTTTACGTTACTTGAAGGGTGCTCGTGGTCACGGTTTATTATACTGCCCTTCTTCTCTTTCGGTGACTGGTTATAGTGATGGTGATTGGGCTGGGAACCGAGATGATCGACGGTCAACTTCTGGTTATTGTACTTTTGTTGGGGGTAACTTGATTACTTGGCGTAACAAAAAACAACAAGTTATGGCTCATTCGAGTGTTGAGGCCGCGTACCGTGCTATGGCTCATATTGCCTCTGAAATGCTCTGAGTTCGTTCTCTGCTTCATAACTTTGGTGTTGATGTTCCTACTCCCATGGCGATGCATTGTGACAATTAAGTTGCCATTTTCATTGCTAGTAATCCTGTCTTTCATGAACGTACCAAGCATATTAAGGTGGATTGTCACTTTATACAGGATTTGTTGCTTTGCAAAGAGCTGAGTACTCCATTTGTTCGATCCTCTTGTCAGTTGGCTGATCTTCTCACCAAACCTTTGCCTCGCTCGTCCTTCCAGAGTCTATCATCCAAGCTGAGCATCTTTGACTTATATGCTCCAATTTGAGGGGGAGTGTTAGAATACAGGGTTGATAGATATGATTAGGATTAATTGATATGATTTCCTTCTGGGATTGATAGAGGATCCATATGATTTTATTTATGTTTCCTTCTTAGTTGTATTTCCTTTCTTTTGATTTCCTTATTTGATGTAAAACATCTATTATAAATACGATTCAAGGGAGAAGAGAGGAATTCAATTCATTCCTCTCTGTCTCTTATTTCTTTCAACTACAACTTTTCCTCTAAGTTCCCAACATCAATGATGGTACAGAGGAATCAGGAATGGATGATGGCAGAAGCACAATCATGAACAAGCTTTACTGGGAAACAAACAGAATGAAAAAATAGTACATTGCCACTACGAGCAAAGAAAGTCATTCTCGGCAGACTTAATAATTACCTCCAAATGAGCTAGTTTTAGCTCAGCCTCCAGCGGAGTAATAATGGCCTCAATAGGAGGCATATCATCATCTTTCTGAGCAGCATGGACTCTTCGGAGGGTTGCTTCTGCAGCAAATTGTGCAGCCATAGCTGCTCTTTTCTCATCATTTATCTTCTTAATCTCTAGGTTCTAGAAAATTACGACAAACGGATCATTGCATGCAGAAACACCATCTAAAACTAGATGTAAAGAAGAGGGTGAAGGAGGGATCCTTCAAAAGGCAACATGAATTGCTACATGCAGTACCTTGCTTTCCAGAAGAGCTTCAGTTGCTTTGAGCTTCTCATCTACTTTCTCCAGCTCATCAGTTAGCTATAATAGCATTGACCAAATGAATCAAACAAAAACGACAACAACAACAATGATGATATCCTACAAGTGAAAATGAATCTTTCAAGTTGAAGGATAACGTTCAAAGCAAACAAAAATCTTGTTTCTTAGCCGAAGCGCTCTGGTTTTCATTGATTAATACGTTGAAGGAGAGAAAAGGTACAAAAGAGACTTAACAAAAAAAAAAAAAAAAAAAGGTACGAAAGAGTTTTTGAATCCAGTAAGCATTTGAGGAGGAGTATATGTCGCCTTAGGTGAATTTTGAACTTTGTTACTCTATAAATGAATTTATTTAAAGAAAATTGTTTACTAGGTAAACAAGTTTACATAAAACCCTTACGCAATTGTTTATGTGTTTGCTTAAACCGGTTTACACAGTAAACATTTTTTACATATATACAACTATAACTGCCCTCTTCTCTCCCCCTTCTGAACTCACTCTGAAACGACTCTGAAACAAACGAAAAAGAAAAATCGCCAAGATTCACTATTGTAGATCGTCAAGATTTGCAGTTGCCGCTGAGATTCTTGATCAGCTTTTCAGATCGAGGAGACTGCATTGAGGTTTTAGAGGGTAGGCTTTTCACCATGTATGTAGGCTTTGCACAAAAAATTTAAAATATATCTCATTCGTCTACACAGAGGTTAAGTTTGCAGGTTGCAGAGTGCTGTTGTTTTGTTTTGTTGCTTTGATGTTGTTGTGTGTATAATACAAACAGGTGCTGGGGTGTTCCAAAAACAGTTGCTGGAGGAAAATTGGAAAAGCTAAATTCATTTACAATATAAGCAAGTTTTGTTTAATGTGAATTCATTTACGCTGTAAATGTTTTTAGCAAAATTCATATACTACGTAAACGAGTTTATCAGTTCCCAGCCTCAAAATCATTTTTTCTGTAAACGAATTTCATTAGTTAGATATGTTTGCTGTGTAAATGATTTTGCTCCTATTTTGGTAAAATAGTTCAAAAGTCACGTAAGGCTGTATGTATTCCTCTTCAACTGCCTAATGGGGTCAAAAACTCAGGTGCAAAATCAGACTTAACACGCAAAAGTAAACTCTGCAAACTATCTGGAGTATCAAATGACCATTAGTTGCAAGAAAATCAAACATCTGCAATATTTATTGATTGATTTAACTAAACAAGAACAATTTGAGAACTAAAGTAAAATTTGAGAATTAGATCCACAATTTCATAAATGTTTGCAAAAGTCCAAAGTTGTATTTCATTAGATAGTGTACATACATTAGCCAGCTCCTTCAGGGAGAAATTTGCATCTTGGGATATACAAGTGAACTCCAGCACATGACATTTCAACAAGCTCAATTACATTTAGGTCGAGTTATATTGAAATATCATGAGAATGTTTTCAATATACCACCATGGAATTCATTTGGGACCAAGCTTTATTTTAATTCTTGTCTTTTAATCTTAGTTTAGTTCCTGCACCTCATCACCCTTTTAAACCAAAAACTTCCATTCTTTGTGGAGTGAATTTCATTTCAATTTGACCTTCTAATCTTTTCACTGAAACCTTAAGCTTCCTGTGGGTACGACTAGTTCTCGCCAATAAATTTAAATTGCTACAATTTGACCTTATGCACTTGAAGTTAACAAGGACTATCCCTTATTGGAACAACACAAGAATTTCTTGGACTTAGAGCAAGGTTCAAGGATTTTCCCAATAGGGGACCTCTACTCTTTCACTTAGTAAGATTAATGAGGACCAATAATTTGAAGGCTAAAATCAAGTGATTCGTTGAAACCGCCTCGACCACTCTCGAGAGAGATCACTGGAAGATGTCCTTACCATATAGCTTATATGATATAGAATCGCACTAACATAAGGTTGAATCTCCGCTCAGCGAATGCAGTTCCTTGACTCATGTCCTAAGGGATTCCTTGTGTCCTATACATACCTATTTCCTTCTCAAGGAGATCACCGTTATCATAACCATCACCCAAACTATTCAACCTCTACAATCTCTCTCTCTCTCTCTCTTCTTCTCTAGTCTGTTTTGATTCTCACTCCACCAGTCTCTGATGACCCTACCATAGACAACACTTAACATTATTCCTGAACGATTAGATTATCCTTTTAGGGTGATCACTGATGGAAAATAAGTTCAAACTGTCTACTTCTAAAAAATAAATATATAACGTACAATTATACATGTTTGGAAGCATATCCAACACATATCAGGTGAGTGTCCAATGAGCATGGATATTGTCATATTGGATACGTGTTCAATATGGACACGGTACCTTCTTAAAAGTGTCATTGCATTTAGAGCTAGGACAAATAAACACTCTTTTTTGTTGCAAAAAGTTTTCCATTGTCAACACGCAAAGCATTATAAAAATCTATAAATTCTTCATTGCAAAATATAATCATGATTAGACAATGAAGTCAAAGAAATGTTACAATATCATCTCTATTAGCACGTGCGTAGCTTTACTTGTTAATGCTATAAAAAATAATAATAATAATTACATAAGGTAATATGCAAGTCAACTATTGAAGCTAAAAATCAATGAAATACCTCTTCTACCACCTTCTCTTTTAGGCGTTCAGAGTACTTTAATGCCTTGATTTCTACAAGTGCATCTCCCAATTCCCTTTCCTTATCTACAAAAATGGAGAAACAACAAAATTCTATCAGATAATTGAACTAATTCCAGTCTACATCTAAAATTATATGCATACCTAAGAGGCCAAAACGAAAAAGGGGAAACACTGAGAAACCTTAGCTCAAAAGCATTTTAAAAGAATTACACAATGTAAATTATGTATTTTAATAAAAAAAAGTCAGCTCACAAAATAGACTATGCATTGTTGTCTATCATCTTTAAAGTTAGATAACCTATTATCATCCAAATGATTCATTAAAGGAAAACAAAAATGATGATACTTGTCACGTGGAGCCTTGAGGGAGGGGATATGAAGTATGGACCATATAGTTATATAACATGCTGGATGAACTAAATGATTTTTTGGCCAATAGTGATATCAGACCAAACAAAGCTACAAATCCATCTTTCTCAAACTTCTATGATCAGACATTGTCTGTATCTTGAAAGATAAATTTCCACAACGTGAAATTAATTTGACTTTCCCGCCAAATAAAGGAAGATATTCTATCTCGAGGCAATTATTAATAAAAATGACCTTTGTAATAAAGTAAAAATAAGTTTAAGTGAAGGGCAATTATCGTAACAGAAGACAGAGAAATTCTGATGCAAATCCAAATATTATTTTATTAAGGTTTTATTTTATTTTAGGAAAAATTTTGTTTGAGGATTTATTATAAGTAGGAGTTATTAGATATTTTTATAGGATACTTATCCTTGATTTGATTTGGTCTTAAGTTATCTTAATGATTTATTAACATATCTAAAAAAAGTTGAGATTATTAGGATTTGGTAGACCTGAATTACGAAGAATATTGATTGGCACGATGCCTGTGTTTTCTTTCTCTAATCTCTTCTTCTTCTTCTTACTTCTTTCTCTCTTGGTTAATCTTTTTCTACCTTTGCTTTAATATCTACTGTCCCGCATCAAATTCATATTAGTATTTTATGAAGATAGGGGAAAAGATAAATATTTCCATAAAAGACAAGACAGCCACAGCTCCCGTGCTGCACTACTATAATTAAGATGGGAAGAAAGCTCTCGCCAACAAATGCTCTATGTGAAATTAGGATAAACTAATATATATATATATAGTGCTACACATAATAAAGCTTCAAGCTATGAGTTTCAATATACTTTCCGTGGACACTCCAATAAGGGAGGGGTGACTCATGCAACATCTTCAACACAACATGATATGGATATGGGGATGGCATGTGCTGTGGACACTGAGAGAAAGACTAACAATGGTGCATGATTCATGCAACATCTTCAACACAACATGATATGGACATGGGGATGGCATGTGTGGTGGACACTGACAGAAAGACTGCCCAAAAAACAAACAAAGAAACAGAAACCTGATTCAACAAAGTTACATAGAATATATGATTCATTTAGTTAACTGAATATTTCAAATTCAGTGTAAGCACCCATGTTTAATAAGTCATTTGCCTATAATTCAACTGCAAAATTAATGATTGCAATAAATTGGACAGATTGATATCCCAAACACTTAAACAATTAGACCAACAGAATCCTTATGTGAATGAGGCTTAAAGAATTCCCTGATTCAACAAAGTTACATAGAATATATGATTAATTTAGTTAACTCAATACTTCAAATTCAGTGTAAGCACCCATGTTAAGAAGTCATTTGCCTATTATTCGATTACAGAATTAATGACAACAATAAATTGGACAGATTGATATCCCAACCTGTGCCCATACACTTAAAGAATTAGACCAACTGAATCCATATGTGAATGAGGCTTAAAGTATTCCACGTATGATGTATTGTTTTGGATTTTGATGATAAACTAAAATAATTGTAGTAAGAACTCATAAAGGAGAAATGAATCATCCCGTTAGGCGAGAAATAAATAGCAAAATCAGGAAGAAAGGGGAAAAAAATCATAATCATGACAAATTCTACAAATTTCCAAAATTCTAAGAAAAGAATGTTCTCCAATTTTGCCCACATTTAATTACTTTCTGGACAAATCTTTTGGTATTTCAATAGGAACAACTTGTGCTAAAAATGCGTCCATAATCCACACAAGTATTAACACAAAATCGATAATTTTAATGGGACACAAGTGCCAGAATCTCTAATGACACTTCAGCAGTTGCTTCTTGTTTAAGGCACATTTTTTAACCCAAAAGGAGCATTTTATCAATTTGCATTCTGCCCTTAGAATTGAAAGCTCATTATATACCATGAGCAATAAATTTCTAAAAATCCCAACAAAACTTCAACTATAACTGGAAAAAGGGACCGCAACTAACAAATAAAAGCAATAATTTAATAATATTTAAAGAAAAAATCATGTCTCTAACCATATAAAAGGAAATTTCAACTCTCATACAAGAAAACACCAGAACCCCCCTCCCTTTTTTTCCACGGAAATTATATGTTCAGTTTGGCATAATTTTCAAAAAATCACGCTCACAAAAATTTTCTATGAAAACTGAAATTCTGACAATTCGGGTGTTTCTGGAAACTGTTTTTAGTTCTCTTGTTTTACTAAATTTTCTGGGCACAGTGCAACAAACCAATTTTCAGTCTGGTTACCTTTTATATAAACTGTTTTCAAATTTTCAAAATCTATAAAAGCCAAAACACAGCCTACAACCTTCGGATGACAGATAGCTTAGGTTCATTTATTCAGTCTCATTTCTCAGGAATTTTTATTTTTATTTTTATTTTCCCTGAAAAACAATTTCTGCCAGACAATGTGCATGTTTGTGAGAGAAAGAGATGGAAACCTCTGACTTCATTCTCGAGGCGATTGAGTTCGACCTTGACTGGATCGGAACCGTGCAAGAGGTTGATGATATCGTCGACGTCGGATACGGCTCGGGAGACGGCGGCCGGCTTCTTCCGTGACCTGAAGGAAGCCGACGGCGTCAGCGGCTCCGAGCTGGGGGCCCCATTGCCGCTAAAGTGAGTGGTCGCCATTAGAGAGAGAGACAGAGAGACAGAGAGAGGTATATATCTCTGAATTAAAAAATATATATATAAATTCGAAACCTAAATCTCGTAGAGAGCGGAGGAAGAGGGATTTTGTCAAAGTTCGATAATTTATATATGTATATACGGATATAGAGATATACAGAGGGGTAGTTAAGCAGGGGGTTTAGGCGGGGTTTTAACGGAAAGAGAAGTAAAACTACAGAGATTAATGTACACTGCATCCAAACTAGGAAGAATGGGTCGGGTTGCAATTTGATTCGGATTTTATTTATTTATTTGTTTGTACTTGTGATACACTGCACCAGTAGTAACTTTGACGATGTTCAATTTTTAGTCACCTTTTTGTACTTTTTAGACAGAAATGGATAGGTAAAATTTTTAAATTTGATAAAATAAATAAAAATTTTTAACAATTTTTTATAACTTTAGCATGTATTTAATGTGTCAACTTTGATAAAAAAGAATTCACTAATCTTTTTCTTTTTTTTTTTTTCCAATTTTTCCCACCAAAAATCTCTAACTTTATTTAACTTTTTCTAAGTTTCTTTAATTTTGGTTAACTTTTAATAATTTTTTTATTTTTTACACTTTTCAAGAAAAATACCAAATACTCAATCATCTAAAATTTATCTATTTTTTTCTTTTTTTTTTTTTCCCAAAATTTGACAATCCAAACAGGAATAGGAAACGTGCACACTCCAAATTATCAAAGTTGTTTAACTTAAGACTTTTATAGGTTAATAAAGATTTATTAAAAAAATTATAAAAGGTAAATTTTTAATAAATTATTCTATTTTAATGAACTGAAAATTTTAAATTTTAAAATACAAAATTTGAATATTCAATTTTTGCCAAACTTAAAAAGATCTACAATTTCAAGTTGCATGGACCACTCTAACACTTCGTTTGGAAACATTTATATGAAGATATTGATTTGATTTTAAAATAAAAAATTAATTTTATTTCATTTTATTTTATTTGGTAAATAAAATTTTATATTTGAAACATATTTTAAATTTAAGAATTGAATTAATTTGATTTAAGAAGAATATCAAGTTTGATCTTAATAGGAAGTAGAAAATACAGTAAATATAATATATGAGAATAAATTTTTTCACTTATTTAAATAGCTTAAAAAAGTAATGAATTTTCATCAAATTTTAATATTTTAGATTGAATTTTAAATGATATAAAAATTTTAAAATTTAAGTTATAAGAGGAAATCAACTCCAATTCCTACAATTTTATTTTAATTTTAAATATAAAAATTAATGAAAATTCTTATTAAAAGAAATCAAATCTTATCAAATCTATTATTTCAAACGAAGTATAATTGTAGCAACAAATTGTACATGGTCTAACACTGAGTAGTATCTTAACTGACAGTCGACATACACCCATGCTAATCTAGTATTTAAAAAAAGTACATGAATTATAAACTAATTTATCAATATTAAAAACTTTTTTTAAGTATACAAATGACTGTTATAGCTTTAGAAATAAAATTTTTAATTCATTTAAATAGAATTTTTTTAATTCAGTCTTTTTTTTGGGGGGTAATTTTCCGCATATTATTATTATTATTATTATTATTATTTTCGCTTTTGGTCCTTTTTCTGGTATGTGCCCTTTTCAATATGCTGATTGAAAACGTGTATCCTAAATAAATTATTGTGCAAGTCATAGCCATATGCATGCATATAGAGTTGACAAATGGTTGAAAAGTTTCAGTTTACGAGAAGAAAAATAAAAGAAAACCCAGTTAATTGAATCCTTTTTAAATGTGAGAGGAACATTGCAACAGGCATTTAGGGGTCTACGAGAAAGTTAAATCACTGTGTTTGGTTTGTGGATTAGCATTGCCCAAGCCTTCATAATTCCATACTTTTTTTATCACTTTCCATTTCTTTAAGCTCATCCTATTGTGTTACCTTAAGTTTTACCATCCGCAGTGTGGTTTACAAATTTTTGGTAACTTTTTATCAGAAGTTAGCACGTATCTTTTTATTTTTATTTTTATTTTTTTATAGTGTCTTGCACTATTTTAAATAAAAAATCTCATTAATCTATATTTTATGGCATTTAGTCGAATGTCTAGAGAATACAATATTGATTTTATTGTGTTCACTGTGCTATTCGAAAATTATCAATTAAAAATGTAAAATTTAACAAAAACAACACCAATAAAGTATGCCATAGTATGAGACGCAAATTAATTTTTTTTTTTTAAATAATTCATAATCTTAGGAATCTTAGTGTAAGAGGTTTTAGTGGAGTTATAATTAACAACAAAAGTAGAGTATATGAAATAGTGCAACTCGCTTGTTTATTATCTTGAGACAATTTGTGCCCCTTCGAATCTTATCAGTGTAAAAATTTGAAGTGAAGTAGTTATAATAATTGAAATGGTGTAGAGAAAATCTACAAATAAAAATAAGAAAAAATATGAAATACTTAGATAAATCTATAAAAAAAAAAATAGATTCAAATAAAAAAATCACAAAATCAATTATTTGAACCTTTGCAATTCAGATTGACTCAATGGGTTCTACATAATAATCATTACGTCCTAAAATATTAGTCAGCAAGGTTCTATTTATTTCAATATAAAATATTTTTCAAAAATTACTTCTTAAAATATGAATAAAACTACTTAGTTTGATCCAGCCTTTTCCTTGGTCCATGTTATCTAGAGTTTAGTCTGCGTGTCCCTATGTCAAAACCCAATTTATCTTGTCGTGATTTTCACATGATGCTTGATACATCATCCTTGGCACCAGTATCCCATCACCCTATGCGTACTCACTTATAAGATAATATCGTGTGCCCCAACAAAGCTATTGATGGCACGGTCTGCTTTCCCCTTCCAAATGCCCTTATATCAATTGCTTCTTTGGATGTAGCAAGCCATGAAGCTTGAACCATGGTATCACGCTACGAATGCTGAATTTGATGCTCTTATGAGTAATGACACTTGGACTCTTGTACCATGTCCTTCAGGTAAAATTGTTGTTTGGTGTAAGTGAGTTTTTAAACTCAAACACAAGGTTGGTCGTTCTATTTAGCATTATAAAACTTGTTCAATGGCAAATGGGTTCCACCAACAACTGGGCCTTGATTTTGAGAAAACCTTTAGCCTGGTTGTAAAACACATTACGATTCGACTTGTTCTTACTTTGGCCATTTCTCATAATTGGCCCCTTAAATAGATTGGTACAATAAATACAATTCTACATGGTTTTCCTTCATGAAGATGTGTATATTCAACAACCTCCTGAATTTATTCATTCTTACTTCCCGTAGCATGTATGTAACCTCTGAAAGGTAATCTATAACCTTAAACAGGCTCCTCATGGATGGTTCTCTCAGATAAGTTTCAAATTGTGCTCCCTTGGCATTATCAACTCCAAAGTTGACACATCTTTATTCATCTGCAACATGACTCCATGATGCTCCTAGTATTGGTATATGCTGATGATATTATCATCACTTGTTTATCTAGCACCGCAATATCTCACTTAATTACTATCTTAGGTGTTGAATTTTTTGTTAAGAATCCCGATAATCTTCATTATGTCTTAGGAGTTGAAGCCCGTCGCTCCTCTGATGGTTTATATTTGTCTCAAGAGCAATACATACTTGACTTACTCCAGTGTATTGGAAGAGTTGAGGCAAAGCCTATTGGCTCACTGATGTCATCCTTAGCCAAATTATCTATTGGCACTGATGATACATTTGAGGATCTTATGTTATATTGCAGTACACTTGGAGCTCTTAACTACATGGCCTTCACTCGTCCTTGATATTTCATATGCTATGAACAAATTGGGTCAATTTATGCATCAATCACTGTGTGATCGTTAGTTAGCTGATGAACGTGTCCTTAAGTACCTTAGCTCCACTATGGATCATGGCCTTCTACTTCGTTCTCATGGTTTACTTGCTCTTATTGCTTAATAGACTGGGTTAGGGACACCTCTAACTGACAATCTATTTTTGGATTTTACATTTATTTTAGGTTTTCTAGGAAACAAAATACTATTGTATGATCAAACACTGAGACTGAGTATCATACTGTTGCAATTGTCACCACAAAATTACCATAGATTTGGTTTTTGTTCTGGGAACTAAATCTTGCTTTGCCACAAGCACTTATTGTGTGGTGTGATAACGTTGTTACAATTTATCTTGCCATTAATCCAATCTTTCATTGTCGAATGAAGGACGTTGACATTAATTTTCACTTTGTTTGTGAGTTTATAGCTCGAAAACAACTTTGAGTTTGGTTTATTTCTTCATGAGATTAGTTTGCTGATGCATTGATTAAGCCGCTATCAACACCTCGATTTACTCGGTTACGTGACAAGTTTTAGGTACTATCTCTATGGCTCAGCTTGAGGTGGCGTACAAATAATAGCACATCCGATGTGTCTCCGTATGATAGGCTTCACTCAGTCAACACCTCAACACCATCTATAGAGCAGTAGGCACGTGATTTGTCACCTTTGCCAACTGAGACTTAAGAAAGCTATTAGAAAAGATTTGATATTATTTCCTTTGATAGTGTATCATTATTTTTTAAGATCTAATATTCTTGTAATCATTGTATACAAGCTAATATATATTCGAAGGAAGCCATAAATGCTATATGCGTGAGAATATAGAGGGTGTTTGGAAGATAAAATTTTTAATAAATTTTGGTTGTTTTTTGTTAAAAATTGTTAGTAATAATTTTTAGTATACTTAGTTAAAAAAATTCTAATTTTTGATAACTTTGAATAACTTTTTAGGTATTTAGTGAAATTATTACTGTAGCAGAGCAGAAAAGTGATAACTTTTGAATATTTGGTAAGGTTTTTTACTATAGCAAAGCAAAAAAGTATAATAAAGTGGGGCCCGCTATCATATCAAATTACTGTAACGGAGCAGAAAAGTGATAAAAATTGGTAGTTTATCAAACATAAAATTAGAGGGTGTTTGGAGGCTCCAAAAGTTGCAACTTGCAACTTTTGGAGTTTTGCAACTTTTGGAGTGTTTGGTGGT
>JAVXUM010000021.1:5093976-5106968 GCA_035590655.1 Pouteria glomerata | reverse complement strand
TTAATAAAAATAAGATGAAAAAATTAAAAAACAATCTTAAAACCAAATTAAGAGATGAAAAGTCCGTGCTTTGCACGAGCATTTACTAGTATATAAATATAACATGATATAAAATTATTAAATAATACTAGTAATTTATATTTATATATTTTAATTATTAAATCATCAATTATTATCTAATTTAGGTAAAGTGTGAATTAAAAATTCGTTACATTCGGTTTCTGCGTCACTGCAATCGTTATCATTACAATACCTGCTACCGTTTTTTAAAAACATGAGTTTAACTCTCATGTGAGAATAATGAAATCCAACGATAACTTAATTCTGCATGCACATCATAACAAAACGGTATTTCAAAAAGAAAAAATCGCACAATTTTTAATACGAAGTATTCTGAAGAATTTTTGGCTCGAAGTTGTGAATTGGACTGTAAATATATTAAATAGAAGTCCTACATTTGCCATTAAGAATGACTCCAGAAGAAGCCCGGTCTGGTCATAAACCATTTGTTGCTCATTTCAAAATCTTTGGGTGCATGGGTTATACACATGTTTCAAATGAGACAAGAGCAAAGTTAGATGACAAAGGCATGAAGTGCGTGTTTTTTGGGAATTAATGAAGACTCCAAGGCATTCTAACTTTACAATCCAGTCACCGAGAAAATTATTATCAGCCGTGATGTGCAATCTGATGAAAGAAGAACATGGGATTGGAACAAAACAAGTCAACCACAAATTTTAACTGACTTTAAAAATGTCACAATATGAGACTGAGCACTCTAATGATGATCAAATGCCTCCAGCCACCGGAGAGCAACAACTAATTCCTTTTCAAGCAGCAGCATAGCCACCAAGCTCATCATTCCAACACCTAGCAGAGTAGCCACCAAGTTCATCGTAATGTCAAAGAAAGAGACCAACAAGATTGATGGATTATGTTAGTGGTGATGAATTATTAGATGAAGAAGCTTTTGCTCACCTTGCCTCGTTCACAGATAGTGATCCCATTTTTTTTTTATGATGCTGTAAACAATAGTACACAAAGAAGGGCTATGGATACAGAGATAGAGTCAATTGGGAAGAATGGGACATGGGAGCTAATAGATTTGCCTAATGGAGAAAAAACTATTGGCGTTAAATGGATTTACAAGACGAAGCTGAATGATAAAAAAAAAAAAAAGGTTAACAGGCACAAGGCTCATTTGGTGGCCAAGGGATACCCACAAGAATATGAAGTTGATTATGCTGAAGTTTTTGTACCAGTAGCAAAGCTTGGTACAATTCGCTTGATGGCATCTTTAGCTGCCCAAAATTATTAGAAAATTTTCAATTAGATGTGGAAACGGCTTTTCTACATGGTAAGTTAAAGGAGCAAGAATTTATTGATCAACCTCCGGGTTATGCCTAGAAAGGGAATGAACAGAAAGTATACAAATTGAAGAAGGCTCTCTATGGACTAAAAGAAGCGCCACAAGCTTAGTTGTATAAAGGCTTATTTTTCGAAAGTGGGATTTCAAAAGTGTCCCCATGAGCATACCTTTTTGTCAAAGTTGGAAAGAAAGGTAAAATCTTGGTTGTTCGTTTACACGTAGATGACTTAATATTCACTGGCAATGCTAAAAGTATGTTTATTGAGTTCAAAAAATCTATGATGGATGAATTTGATATGACTTGGGAAAGATGTGTTACTTTCTCGGCATTGAGGTGAATCAATCGTTCGATGGAATTTTCATTGGTCAAAAGAAATATGTTCAGGAGATCCTTGAAAAGTTTGGGATGATGAACTGCAAACCAGTTCACAATCCTATTGTCCGATGTTTCAAACGCTCAAAGGATTCTTGAAGAAAAAGGATTGATAACACACACTAAAAGCAGATTATTGGTAGTTTGATGTATTTATCAGCCACTTGGGCTGGATATGATGTATGTTGTTAGTCTTCTGAGCAGATTTATGGAAGCACCAACTAATCCATGCTCAAGTTGCAAAAAGAATTCTTTGTTATTTGAAAGGCACTGTCAATTTCGGTGTGTTTTATAAGAGAGAAAAGGGTAAGATTTTAGTTGGTTATAATGACAGTGACTATGCTAGGGATTTGGATGATAGGAAGAGTACTTTAAGACAAGTTTTTATCCTAAGTTCAGGAGCAATTTGATGGTCTTCAAAGAAATAACAGGTGATCACGTTGTCTCCAACTGAAGTTGAATTCATTGTTGTAACTTCTTGTGCTTGTCAAGCTTTGTGGGTACGGAGACTAGTTGAAGAATTGAAGTAGCAACAAGGGCCTACATTGATTTATTATGATAATGTTTCAGCAATCAAACTTCCAAGAAATCTAGTTTTTCATGGGAGAAGCAAGCACATCGATATCGGGTTTCACTTTTTACATGATGTCACAAAGGAAGAAGCTGTTGAATTAATTCATTTTAAAGTCAGGATCAAGTTGCAGACATTCTAACCAAGCCTCTGAAGCTTGAAACATTTGTGAAGCTAAGAGGTCTTCTTGGGGTTTGTTTGGATTTTATTGTAAACTGATTGCTTTTATAGCATACTGTTTAAGGGAAAGTTTAGAAGTTTTAGGAATTCGAGTTTTTTTTTTTTTTTTTTAATTTCCTTTTGATAACAATCCTTGCAATTCAGGGACGTGGTTTAGAGGTTGGATGAGTATCTAGGAGAATCCCATCGGTATAGGGGTTGTTATACAAAGGACAGTTAGTAGCTTGATTTTCTGATTGTTTGTTTCTTTGTAAGACTATTTAAGCCAATTTGGGTATTTTAAATAATATCAACATCCCCCCAACCTTTTTTTTTTTTTTGGTAGTCTTTCAATTTCTTTAATGCATCGTTTATAACAAACTATAGCATGTGATTGTTGCATTTTTAGCCATTAAGGCCCGTTTAGTAATATATATGTTTAAATTTTTGGTTTTCTTATCATTTACTTTCAGTTGTTCTTTTCTTTTTTTTGAAAAAAATAGAAAATATATTTGCTAATATAATTTTGTAAACGGTAATTAACTTTATCTTAATAAAATATTTTTACAAAAATTAATTTCATTTAACAAAATTTTTTATATTAATTTAATTAATTATTTTAATAAATATATTTAGATGTATTTAATTTATTTAAGTATTTTTTACTATTTAATTTATTTATTAAATTTATAAAAAATACTTAATGTTAATAAAATAAGTTGGTTTAATATGTAATTATTATTTATAATCATATATTATTTTAAAAAATACTTCATTTAATAAATATATAAATAAAATAAATCACCTATGCTATTATCACAAAGGAAGAATAGGGATAGTTAGTGCCAATACTTGTTGAAATTTCTTAATTTTTTTTCTTTAATAACCTTTTATCTACCAATAACCACTCATAACTTAAAAAAATGTGTATAAGTAATTTTTAAAATTTTATAAGTTTTTTTTAAGAGATTTTACCTCTGGACTTTTCATTTTCTTTTTATACTCCTTAACTTCTCATAACTTTTGTTTGTTCTCTTAAATACTCTTTATTTACTCACAATTTACTTAAATACCACTATTTATTATTTAACATAAATGTTTCAATCTTCTTAAATATTAATTATTTTTCTAACAATTTGCAAAAATTAAAAAATAAAAAATTAATAAATATCTCTTTTCCTCACACACAAAGTGTGTGGACTTATTTCTAGTTTTAATATGATGCAACGACAATTAACAACGTATTTATGAAAGAAAAAAATGAAAGAATAATACTTTTGGATATAAAATTTTAAACAAGCTTTTATTTTTTAAAAATAAGTTTACCAAATATATTTTTGTCTTCTTTTTAAAAAAAAAAAAAGTATTGATAATGCCAAAATAAAAATTGTTAATATTAAAGTTCATTTATTTTTTTTTAATTATTGACAAAATTACTCTCCTCTCTTATTATAAAGTCTAGATTCTCTATTAATTTTTTTCATCTTTATTTATTCATTTGAATTTCTTTCTCTCTATTTGAAAAACACTCATCTCTCTCCAAACTTCTCTCTCTTGAAAAACTTATCTTTCTCCAACATAATTGAACAATAAAAATATCTCATTCTAAACACAAACACGACAACGTTCCGTTGAATAATAAAAATACAATCATTTGTTTGTAATATTATAAACGTACCACAATTTGTTTATAATATTTTATCTAATATTGAAAGTGATCTTATCCTATGATTTTTTTTTCTTTTTTTCAGATTAGGAAAAATTTCAATACAATTGTATAAAAAGAAAATTTAAACTAATAAAAATTTAAACTCATGTTTAATTGTTACTATAATAATATAAAATAAAAATTATTGAAACGTCTTTTCATTACAAAAATATTATTATTATTATATTATTTGTGCCAATCTTTTTTATAATATTTTTAAAAATTAATATCTTTTGTATACCTATTATATAATTATTAGAGCTTTGGGATTTAGTTTGTTACAAAAGTGTTAGATTCTATTTCTCAATGGGGGTCGATTCTATTTTCTCCGAGAGATTTTATCCATCGGGGTCGCGATTGAAAGTTAAAGAGAGAAGACACCAACGAAGAAATTGGTAATCTGCCAGGGCCGTGTCTATCTCTAGGCAAATGAGGTGGTCACGTAGGACCCTACAAAAAGATAAGACTTCTATTTTTTTAAATTTGTATTAATAATAAAAAAATTAAATAATATTTAAACTAATTAAAATTTAATCAATATATTAACAATTATTTTAAATTTTTATTATGACTTTTGAACTATCTATACCTATTTTTATCTAGTAAACATCACCATAACTATTTTCATAAATGGATAATTATTATCTTATTAACTCACCACCAAAAACTATCTGAATTATTATTATCTTTTTAATTATATTTTTATATGTAAGAAACTATCCATTAAACATTATATATTTAATTAACTAATTTACAAATCATTGTATATCATTCAATCAATTTGATAATTCTTATCTTCACATGCGATATTTTACCATATATTCATCTGTGATATGTTTTACCATATATTATTTTCATCGTTCAATTGCTCTATACTTTAAATCCAATAAGTTGAAATTGGATTTGTTTAAAATAAAAAAGAAAGAAAAAAAAATTCAAATATTACTCTATACTCCAAATCTTTATCACATCAGATATGTTTAAAAAAAAAAAAAAAAAAAAAAAGACAGAATTTGTACAATTTTAACAAGTTAGGCTTCCTAAAAAGATGTACAATTCTAACATATTAGGCCTTCCTAAAAAATTCTGCTTAAGCTCCCAAACTTCGGCCCTGAATTCTGCCACAATATTCAAAATTATATGCATAAAATATTCGTATATAATTGTATTCCTACGTTATATATGTGTTCCTGTATGAGTATACAACTCTCTGACCATCAAGTTCACTTTAGAACCCATTAAAAGTGATTTTTTTTTTTTTTTTAATTACAACTTTACAAGCATTCTATCCATTATTCTGGCACTATTTTGTTATTACAAATTTTGGTAAAGTAGGATTTTTTTTTTTTCAAGCTGTCTTATATTCTAATAAGATAATATTAAACATTTATAATTCCATCACAAAATTGTATATCACATGCGCTGCATAATCCATCATGTACGTGTTTCTATGGGAAAATTATGATAAAGTAACATTTTCCCTCCACTATATTACACTGTTTTTTATTTTATTAAATCAATTTTAACTTAAAATATTAAAATTTGTTAAAATTGGAAAATTATGATAAAATAACATTTTTCCCGCCTCTATATTACAACGTTTTTATTTTATTAAATCAATTTTAACTTAAAATATTAAAATAAAAAAATTTCTCATATTCCAAGAAAATAAATAAAAATTGGACAACACATCCGTGCTTTTCATAGTTAAAAATATAACAATAAGAACTATCGTAAACAAAGTCAAAGGTCCATTTAGGCTGTGGTGAATTGTAATTCGGATACAATTTTAATCTAAAATATTTTTAAACACTGAGGCTACGTTTATTTTGAGAATTGAATGATCAAGTATAAATAATATTATGAGATAATATGTGAAATTTAATATAATATTAGATTAATTTTTTATATAAGATTATTTTTTTAGTATTTGATTGGTAGAATATAAAATTAGACAAATTATAATTTGATATGTGATGTGATGGGAAATAATTTTTAATTTTTAAATTTTAACGGAAATAGATCCGAATGCGAGGTATAAATAATACTACAACCCCTATCGTATTATTTATCTCCTATTTTTTTTGGGTATAAATAATCCCATGGTACTAATAACCCCCTCTTATTTTTTTTAACAAAAAATGGGATTAGAGTAAATCTTACGAACATACACTATAGTCCCATGTTTTAATCCCATAAACAAACGTGGCCTACTAGTATTTAACATTTTAATCCAATTATTTATAACCCAATTTAATACTGAGTTTATAGTCCAGTTTTATTTTAAAAATTAAAAATAAAATCAATAGAAATGAAAAAAAACAAAAATTCTCATCACACAATCCAGAGTGAAAAAAATTCCAACCCATAACAACTCAGGTGAAAAAAATTTCCCCATGATTGTCGCCTTGTGGCGGACTGAGCATTCCAAGAATAGCAGATGAGGAAAAACTCTACCAACCTCGTGGGAAGTAAGTGAGAAAATGCTCGTACGAACAACCAATTCAACACAAGAAGCTCTAATTTTCGTGTGTGTATATATATATATATACACACATACACATACATTTAGTAATTTTCATTTCATTAACCTCACACCAAAAAAGACAACCCCATCAAAATGGTCTTCATCACTGAGCTTCTCTCCGCAGCTATCGTCTTTTTCATTACTCGTATCATCATACACCGTGCTCTCTCGACACGGCGGTTGCCGCCAGGCCCCAGCGGCTGGCCGATCGTGGGTTGCCTGCCGCTGCTAGGCACCATGCCGCACGTCGCCCTAGCTACCATGGCCAAGAAATTCGGGCCCCTCATGTACCTACGAATGGGCACTTTCCCCACGGTGGTCGCGTCCAACCCAGAAGTGGCTCGAGCATTCCTCAAGACCCTGGACCTCAACTTCCCGAACCGGCCACCCAACGCCGGCGCCACTCACATCGCGTACGGTGCGCAAGATTTTGTGTTCGCCGACGTCGGACCCCGGTGGAACTTGCTGAGGAAGTTGAGTAACTTGCACATGCTGGGAGCTAAATCGTACAAAGATTGGGCCCCAATCAGGGCAACCGAGCTCGGACACGTGGTCCGAGACACGTACAAATTGAGCCTGAAGGGCGAGCCGGTGGTGGTACCAAACGTGTTGGTTTGCGCCATGGCCAACCTAATAGGGCAAAAGAGTCTCAGCCAGCGAGTCTTTGTCGCGCAGGGCTCGGAGTCTAGTGAGTTTAAGCACATGGTAGTCGACCTCATGAGATTGGCGGGGTTGTTCAATATTGGAGATTTTGTGCCTTCAATTGCTTGGATGGATCTTCAAGGTATTGAAGGGAAAATGAAGCATCTACATGATAAATTTGACGATTTGTTGAAAAAAATGATCGAGAAACACTCGTCAACAGCTCATGAAAGAGAGGGAAATCCAGACTTTCTCGACATTGTTATGGCCGCCAAGGAGGCTCCCGGCCAACCGGAGCTCATCATTACCAACATTAAAGCCCTTCTCTTGGTATGATATATATAATACACATTCCATGAGGTGTTTTAGCATATTTATACAACATTAAAGTCACTCCGGAAATGAGCTAAACCAACTTTTAACTTATTCGAGATTGATTCGAACTTTTATAAAAGTTCAAACTCGACTTGATAAAAAAAAAAATTTAAGTTCAAGATCGACTCATGAATAGTTCAATTAAACTAAAACATTATCGTTTTAGTTTGAAAATATAATAAATAAAATATTATAAAAAATATAAATATATTTCAAATATCACAAGCTTTCATGTTGAACTTTTCTAGACTCGAGCTTGTTCTCAATTTTGAACAAGCCATAAATCAAACTTGATACAAACTCGTTTTAATCACAAATTGAACTCAACCAAACTCAAATAGCTCGATTCAACCCCCCAAAAAATAATAATAAATAAATAAATAAATTCAGTCAAGGAAGAAAACCACCCCCTATTTTTCAAATTATCCATCAGCAAAGAAAAAGGTAAAAATAAAAATAGAGGAAGAAGTGTAGCAAATTTCACTACGTGTGCCTCCACCCTAGCACATTTTTGTTGCTTTGCCGTGTGTATCCAAATGGTACTTAAATATTCGTTGCCTGAACCTACTATGGATGCTTCTTGCGCTTGAGATATTCATGTTAGCAGATTCTCACTATTAACTTTGAAAATTTTGCCAGAACTGGTTCATTGCAGGAACCGATACGTCAGCAGGAACGGTCGAATGGGCACTAGCAGAAATGATAAAGAACCCTAGAATTCTCGACCGTGCACAGACCGAAGTGGACCGAGTAATTGGCAAAGACCGCCGAGTTGAAGAGTCCGATTTACCTAATCTCCCGTACTTACAAGCCATATGCAAGGAAACGTTTAGGTTACACCCAGTAGTTCCCCTGAGCCTTCCCAGGGTATCCACCGATGCATGCGAGGTAAATGGCTACTACATACCCAAAAACACTAGACTCTTCGTCAATGTTTGGGCAATCGGAAGAGACCCAGACGTGTGGGAAAATCCCCTAGAGTTCAACCCAGAAAGGTTTTTGACCGGAAAAAATGCAAAGATTGATCCATGGGGTAACGATTTCGAGCTCATACCTTTTGGTGGTGGGAGGCGAATGTGTGCAGGAATACGGATGGGAATTGCAGCCGTGGAGTACATCCTGGGCACGCTTGTGCACTCATTCGACTGGCGGCTCCCAGAAGGGGTACAGCAGCTTAACATGGACGAGGCTTTCGGACTGGTGTTACAGAAGGCTGTGCCGCTGTCGGCTATGGCCACCCCACGGTTGCCGCTAAGTGCTTACAAGCTCTACACTTAACAACAGTTAGCAGACCTACTTGCAAAGTCAAGTAAAAGGCTACTTTCTTTCTGTAAATTTTTTTTGAAATGTAAAAGACAGGCAAGAATGCTAGCCCATTTTCAATCACAACATGCAGATAAATTTCACCCTCAATATATAGAGAATTTTGGGGACAAATTTCTTACAAAAATTGAAGAAAAAAGAAAAATTACACCCTAAATAAATTCCATTCGAGGAGATTCAACTTGGTTTTGGTATACAAGTTATAGCTAAATCCCTAGTAGCCACTGCTGCTACAATGCATTCCTAGTTCCAGTAGACATCAACATAATCATATTATTGGCACAACATATGAGATTTGCGTAGACCACCTACATAATATGCATATGTAATTTACACAGTGCAGACTGGGGCTGTAAATACAATAACTAACCTCCCTGCACCACTAACTGGGTAATCCTAAAGCAACTCCTGTTTACATGCAATCTGCTTGATACTGATTATAATATTGCTCCAACAGCTATTTGAAAGTTGAAGTTGTTTGATCTATTGATCACCTCGTCACTCCCGTGGCCGGGCATGCCAGAGAGAACTTAGGGCTCGAAGTCGGGAGAAATAGTCACTTATTGCCAGAAGGGCGCGGGCCGATTGCCTGGTTGTCAATATACGGTGCATTTGTTGCAGCGTTTGTTGTCGCAAATTATCAGCCTGGTAATACCAAAAAGAAAATTCAGTGACAAAAATTTATTATCTGTACTTTAAGACTTCATTAGAGAAAGGCAAATATACCGTGCTGGTAGCCCAGCCCCAGCATCACACAGATTTGGCTAACAAAACAGTGGGTAACAATTGGATGCTCTCTACTCAATTCTACTACAAATTGAAACAACACAACAAAAGTTTTTCAATTGAAAGCCATCAAGCACACTATTTCCAATGCACGCTAGTCATTTCTGCTATCAAGCAAACACAAAGTAGACTCATTTCCATTCAATGTAACAAAGCCCGAATCCTTCGCTAAACCACAAAGAAGCTTGTAAGAATGCAATCGTTTTTAGCCCTAAGGAATGCATGTTCAAAAGTAAATAGTACATACAAAATACACACATCTCAATAAGGTCAAGTATATAAAAGCTAGGAAAATCGCACTAGATTCAAATTTCAAAGCATTTACACAACCAAATATTTGTACCAAACAAATTTTCCCAAAAACAGAAACCTGAGCAGTATTGGGTGGTTCAGAGCAAATACATGAGATGCAAAAAAGATACAGGACCAGACATGGATATAAGGACTTTGAAAAAATGAGGCTACGAACACAGCAGAGATACACCAGAAAAATATAGTTTTTATATATTTTTACTAGTTATAAGTGCAAAAATATATACAAGAAAACTAATTTACTAATTCAATACATATTTCAACATGTATAATATAACAAAATAAAAGATAAGATTTTTGAGTTTAGGGGTTTCAGCCACTCATATAAAAGTTTGATTCAATTACATATTTGAATTAAAAAAAATAAGTAAATGATTGAATACACAACGTCGCACATATCCAGGTGTGCCTGAGAATTATGTGTCCAATAAGTATCTAATATGGACACAGCACCCTTTTAAAGTGTACATGCTTCATAGGATTGCAACATCCATAAGTATACAAGGTAGTAATGAAACGTCAAAATTAAACCCCGTGCCGCCCGGGGGGGGGGAGGGGGGGTGTGGTTTATGGCAGTGCATGAGGCTCCTACCTATGCAAGGTCTAGAGGGGTAAATGTATGCAGTCTACCCCCAATAACTACAGAGACTGTTTCTGGGTATTAAACTCACATCCTCCAGGTTGCAAAGTAGCAGCATTCCCATACTCAAAAATAAAAAATAAAATAAAATGAATCTTCTTAAAATCTTTGCCGTTAACATGCCTTTAATTAAGCTTTCTCAGCAGCCAATCACGGGAGGAGCCAAAGAAGAAAAACAAAAGATAATTAAAATATATCAATATAAGGAAAATTTACCTGGCGGACAAAACCTTCAAGAGTTCCCAACTTTCCCATTGCCATTGCCATTTGACCCATATAGTTTGCCACATTTCCTGATGATCCTGATGGGTTAGGAGAGCCATTGGCCAATGTTTCAGCAAGAGATTGCTGCAATGCTTCCATGCCCTGAGAAAGAGCATCCTCTGCCTGCTGCGATGATTGCTGTAAGCTGTAGATGCCAACTAACTGCTGTTCAGTTAGTGGCTCTAATTGATTTGCGAGGAGCTGCAGTGATGTTTGATTCAATCCACAGAACAAAATGAATAAAATGACAAGATGAGAGAGTAAAAATGAAAAGATGCAATGAGTGCTGGTTTTTAACAGTGATTTTAAACATGTAGTGATTTTAACCTGAAGTGGTAAATCATTCTTCCAAATAACTTCACCCCCTATCCATCCAAAGCAAAACTAACTTCTAGTAAACCTTGGGTTGGCTAAAGTATTTTAAGGGTGTATTTGGAGTGATAAAAAGTAAGATAAAATGAGAAAAAGTATAAGTTGTAGGTTCGTGATTCGTGTAGTCAGATAAAAAGTAAATAACTTTTAAAAGTTCTTAGATATTTTCAGCGTTTGTCAGCAAACCAAAGGCAACCTAAGTTTGGTTGCTTTCCTAGCTTAAGGATTTGATTCAACCATTCAAGTAATCAGTTTTGCAACTTTCGCAACATGGCCTAATTATATCCCCTAAACCAATCCTAGACTTAACATTCTCGAAAATGAGATTCGCATATATAAATTAACAAATAAAATAAAACAGCCTTCTTGTTTCTTTTACGCTTTTTGAATAAACCTTCCACCAAAAATAAATCCTAGACCCTGAACAAATCTTACATGCAACAAATTCCCTGCTCAAATGTATTAGTATTTTTTTCGTTGAACATAAGACTTGTAAATGAAATAGTGGAACAAAGCGAATCTCACTTTGAGAAGTTCAGATGAGCGGAAGCCACCAATCCACATAAAACACCGCTCTGCAGGTGTTTTCCACATTCCTGACAAGATGTGGAAGACATCAGCCTTGGCCGCATTGCCTTTAAGCCTAAAAACATCATCATAGTGTGTGGTGACATTGTCCACAATTGTGCGAAGTTCATTGTCACTTGCATGTGAATTGACTGCTGCCCTAAGTTCATTTATTTGCCGATTGTGCTCTTCCAACCATCGTGCATATTCTACATCAAATGCCAATGCCCCTGCATGAAAGAAAAAAAAAATAAAATAAAATCAATCAACAAAGCAGCTTCTTCTATAGGTACAATGTCATAATCACTAGAGACACAAGTGAAAAAAAAACTCAGCAAGCAAGCCAAGTGTAGATTGCTTGATTTTAAGACCATGTACTTAAAGGCATACTTAGGGGCTAGCAAAACCGAACCGAAACAGAAAAACCAATGGTTCATTCGGTCTGGTTCAGGGTTTTCTTTCAAATTTTGGTTTAAACAGATATTCATATTATAATAAAATAAATATCATGTAATAAATTTTTGTTCTTATATTAAATTAATATTTATAAATGTATAAACCAAGATCTGAACCAAACCAAACTGGCACCAAAAATTCAGTTCAGTACAGTTCACTATATAAATTTGGATCAGTTCACTACTTAAAAAAAGGACCAAAAAAAGTTTGGTTCAGTTCGGTTTTTGACAAAAACCAAACCGGAATGCTCCCCTACTTGTCAGGTTGCGCATAGCTTGGCTCATTCAAAAGGTCTAGATCAGCAAGTTCACCCATATCTTAAAGAAAGCTAAGCTTGAGCTTCTCGGTTGATTAAACAGTCCACACAGAACATGACAATGAAGCAGCATATTTCTACAGCCAAAAGCATGTAAACAGTTTTATACTCCCCTACTTGTCAGGTTGAGCATAGCTTGGCTCATTCAAAAGGTTTAGATCAGCAAGTTCACCCATATCTTAAAGAAAGCTAAGCTTGAGCTTCTCGGTTGATTAAACAGTCCACACAGAAC
>JAVXUM010000021.1:5063858-5076642 GCA_035590655.1 Pouteria glomerata | reverse complement strand
GCGGTCGACGCACTTTTGTGGCGGTTGGGACTACGATATGTCTACATAAATACATGTCTCATTTCTTGTTAGTTTCCATTAGCTCTGTCAAGGTGACCACTTTTTCCTCTTGGCAAGTTTCTCTCGGCAAATTTCTCTCTTATCTTCTTCTCTAACTTCCTTTGCCAGAAACCTTCTCTTCATCTCTCCCTCAAAGTCCATTCTTTTCAAGTGCGCCTTTTGAGCTTGACCCTTTTTTTTCTTTTCTCTCTTACCAAACATGGACAAACCGCTAAGTGTACAAGAAAAGAAGGCAACCAAACAAGCCAAAACCAAGAAAAAGCCAGTGAAGGTCGTGTACATCTCCAACCCCATGAAGGTGAAGACCACTGCCTCGAAGTTCAGAGCTTTGGTTCAAGAACTTACCGGCCAAGACTCCTCCCTGCCGTCGCCCCCGCCGGCGGCGGCGGCGGAAACCTACAAATATTCGGACTCTGACAGTGTCGGCAGCCACCAAAGGGTCCCACCAGATCACGGGATCAAGAACACGAGCTCCGATGATCATTCACCAGAAGTTCCAAGATTACCGGAATCGGAACCAGACAGCGACGAAGCACTCCCTAAGAGGTCTGATCTTACGTTTGATTCGTACGACGATGCTTTTATGCCCCAGATGCTTGAGAATTTTACTGGGTTGTTGTCCTCTTCGTCAAACTTGTTGTCTCATGAATTCCCTCACGTTGATGTCCTCAAAAGCCTTGATGCAGTGTAAATTTTTGTAAGTTTTTTTTTTTCTAGGTCCTATTGTTATAATTATTGTAGCATAATTTGTTACCTAACCATTTATTTTTGTTGTCGTTGTTGTACTCTAATTAATTAAACTGTGTTTGTACCTCCATTTTCCTATGTTTTGAATCGATTTGTTGGCCTAAGGTTGTTATATTTATAATTCCTATCATGTCTGGAACTGGCAAGTTGCTCTGTGTTGAATCAAATAATGATGTGTTGTGATAAAAAAAAAATATAAAATCAGGTAAGTTATGAGTTTGTATTTGATGCAGCGAGATAAAAAATAAATAATTTTTATAAATTTTTATAAAATTTTGAAATTTTTTAACACTCCAAACGAACCTAAGTCGTAGGCTTCACTCCGGTGTAAGATGTGTTTACGCTTGAAAATCTTACTGTGTTTAAGAATATATTTGAGTTAGACTTGTTGAATTTTTGGATCGGATTTAAGCAGTTTGATTGTTTTATGTAAATTTAAAATTATCAAAGTCGAAGCCAAGTGAGCCGTAATTAACCGGGTTCTTGCTTAATTTTCCGGCGAGCACGATCTGTTTGGTTCCATTAACAGAAAAAAAACAAAGAAAAGTAGAGTCTAAATGTGTTTGGTAATGGTTGAAGAGATAGCATAGCGGTGAGGCAAAGACAAATTATACGTATGAGTATATAGGCTGTAAATGAAAGCTAAAAGAAATAAGTGCAACGTTTATGTAGTACTGCTGGGACCAACATGTTGTTCCTCGAGAAGACAAGTGAAAAGTAGGTTGTGTTTAAGATCGGGATTAATTGGTCTTGGGCTTTTAGCTTAAAAGAAAACCCAGAAACCAAACAACCCTTCAGAGGTAACCACATTGAAAATGGTCCGTAGCTGGCCTAAAGGAGTAGACTGAAATCGGTGGAAATCAAATTCCATGCTTGCTTCCTAACAAAAGATTTACGGAGACGAAGATATTATGCAAGGGCATGTTTGGCCAATCAACAAACTAACACTGATCTTCTATAAATGGCATTATTGGCCTAACAATACATGTACTTTTTCTAGATTTTTTCTGTTGTTGAAGTTGCAGTGATTTTTTAATTAATTAAAATAACTTTGTATCATATATTTTAGTAATCATACTATTAACTCTCTTCGTTTAGAAAGCTTTTTTTATATTTTTTTAAAATAGAGACAATGTAGAAATAGTAATGTATATAAATTTAACTTTTCACTTATCTTTCTATTTCAAAGGAAAAAAAAAATGTCTTTAGAAAACCCTGTTTAGATGCCCTAAAGGCTGTTGAATTGCAATGGGAAATGAAGTGGTACGTTTTAGTTTTCCGGAATGCTTCCATTCCATTAGAACTCGTAACGGCAGCCAAAGTGGATAGTAATTATTCAACTTTTATCTATGGTTAACTAATATATATATATATATATCTATTAACTTTCACAGCATAAAATGTACGGTTTTGAACTTATCCGATTTCTACCCACAGCTCATAGAGTTCGTTTCCAGTCTGCTAACCATTGATAAGATTGGTTTGATATACAAAGTCAACAAATATGATGAGAGAGAGAGAGAGAGGGTGACCATAAGTCGTTTTTTTGACGGCGAGGATTTAGATTTTGAAAAAATAAAACGAATAAATTTTGAATTATTAACCGAGCGTTTGGCTCGTGAAAAAATAAAAAAAAAAATTTTTGAAAATTTCTTAAAATTTTAAAATATTTTTAAAACTTATTTCACTATACATATTACGAATTCATAGAATTCATAACTTATTTAAAAAAATTTTAATATTTTATTAAAAAAATAAAAAATCTAAAAAAATGTTAACCAAATAGATAATTTTTTTAACAATTATATTTTTTGAGTTAAAAATTTTTAAATGGGTACTATTATCACTATTTCATACTAATTTTTTTGAATTTTTGGGAATGGATTTAGAAAATCGTTCTCACGGTACAAAAATGCTACTATTCTTATCTAAAAAATTTTATTAAATATCAAATGCCTAAAATCAATTCAAATAGCATTTTTCTTGTTTCTTCTTTTTTTTTTTTTTTTTTTTTATCATTCTAAAAGCTACCTAATAAGTGTTTGGTATTTTTTTTTAGAAAGTATGAAAAATTGAATAGAAGTTGAAGAAATTTGATAAAAGTTAAAGAATATTAAAAAAAAATTGATAAAAGTTTAAAAAAATAAAAGTTTAAAAAAATTAAAAAAAAAGATAAAAGTTTTTAACATGGAGAAAGTTAAAAAAAAAATTAAAAAATTTTGACTAAAATTGACAATTAAGATCGCGTACTTTAGCATGTTTAGTTTGTAAAAATTTAATAAAAATATAATAAAAATATAAAAATATAATAAAGAAGTGATATGTCATAAAATATAATTAAAAGAATGTGAAATTAAAAAAAATAATTAATTTTAATTAACCAAACATTACCTTGACTCTGATTCGGTTGGTACATTAATAATAATAATTAAGGACAATGTTGCAGAGGCCAAGTTAGTGAGTGTTTGAAGTGTTAACAAATAAGAAAAAATAATATTTGAGTTAATTTTAGGTGTTTAATATTTGTTATTTTAAGTAGAGTTTTTTAAAAAAGAATAGTAACACTTTTAGATTTTAGTGGTAAAAAGTAAGAGAGAGAAACTATATAAATAATTTTTTGAGTTAATTCCTATAAATTTCTGTCAGAAATTTTTAACTTTTGCATATTTCTATCAAAATAATGGGAACAGATTTTCAAATCTGTTCTCATAGATCAAAAAAGTTAATATAAAATAGCGACAATGGTACTCTTTTGAAAATTTTCAACTCGAAAAATATGATTGTCAAAAAAATTTACACATTCGATTAATTTTTTTTTTAGATTTTTTTAGTTTTTTTTATAAAATATTTAAATTTTTTGAATGTAGTAAAAATTAGAATATATAACAAAAAATTTTAATTATTTATAGAAATTAATAAAAATTTATTTTATTTTTTGTGATTTGATGGTATACCAAACACACTAACATGCATGCATGGCTCCTCCATCGATCTGCAGTATTACTGCTGGCAATCTGCGATGGGTCCCGTCACTGCTGTGTCAATCTCAACCTTATCCCTGCATTCAACTGCTTTTTTCTATTTTCACTCCGAGTATATTTAGAGTAATAAAAAATAAAATTAAATATAATGAAATAAGATACGTAATGAGTTTGTAATATGTGTAATAAAATAAATTTTTAAAATTTTTAAAAATTTTTAAATTTATTTTTTATTTTTTTACAAACCAAATACTATCTTAATAACCTGTCTTTGATCAATTTAATGCCACCTAAAAATGTTTAATTTCCGCCGTCGCTTACAGTATGTTTAGCCAAATGAAAAATATAAATGAGGGATAAAGAAAAGAGGATAATACTTTATTTTTTATTATTTGAATGGAGAGAAAAGTAAAGAAAAAAATGAGATGAAAAAATGGGTGGAAAAGTAAAAAGTGAGTCTTACTTATTTTTATTTTCTCAAATTTGGGAGAAAAAGAGAAGGGATAGGAAAGAAAAAGAGAGAGAAAGAAAGAAAAGTGTGATAAAAAATATAAAAAGTGAGACTCTGCATTTTATAAAATAATTTTTAATTTAAAAAATTATAACATATATATATATATCTTAGTTTTGTGTCATACATACCAGTTCCTTAACATGTATAGAGATAAATCGTGAACTTGCGTAACGGCAGAGATTCGAATTCACACTTGAAAACTAAATATAGTTTATCTGGGTAAGGAGGGTGCCCAATCTTACTACGCTTTATGCTCGTAGAGTTGGCTTTAAGAATTGTTAGGGAGAGAATTCAAACTTGAAATCTTAGGATAGTAAATCCCAAGTCCTAAGCCATCTCACCTAACAAGCTTCCTTCTTCTCACTTTTTTTTTTTTTCATTCCTTTATTCCTTATCCCCATTTTTCCTTCCTCCCAAATTTTATTTGTACCAAACAGGGCCTAAAGCTAAAATAAGTTAATTAATATATATATTTACATATGCATACACACGCATTAATCTTACATATCCAATCTTTTTACAATTACTGGTTCCAACCTAAGACCGATTCCATGGCAAATTTCAAATTTCAAGTAAATTGTTTGCACCAAGAGTTTGTCAATGCAAAAAAAAAAAAAAAAAAAAGAATAATAAGAATTTTAGAAAATGCATTAAAATGAGGTATTAACAATAATTTTATAATAAAAATAAGTTCTGATAAATTCATTATTATTTGAAATGATTGGCGGCATACTCCTAAAATCTAATTAGAAGGATAAGGCAAGATATTTTGTATAATTTTTTTTTAATATATAATATATAAATTGTTTTCACTGAATTTAAAACTTGTGTTCGTATAATTGTTGTTGTATTGTCAGATTAATTAAAAATTATTTTTATATTAATTTTTTTACTTTTTTACTCTATCTCTTAAAACTAAACTCACATCATCTAATATTTCTCAACCTCTTCATTTTCTATTTCTCTCCTCTCTTTTTCTCTCTCTTTCTTTCTTTCTTTCAATAAACCTCTTTTACGTTATTTAATATCTCTGAACCTTTTCATTTTTTGTTTCCCTTCTCTCTCTCTTTCTCTCTCAATATACCTTTTTTATTTTTAAGTGCTCTTTCCCTTTTTACAGTAGCTTCTATTTTTTAACTCCTTTTCCTTTCTCTCTCTCTAGCTTGTCCTTTTATTTTAAAACACATCAGCTTCTTCTTTCCTTTTTTTTTTTAATTTATAATTTTACCTCACTCGATGAAATTCCTGGATCCACCCGTGAATGAGGTAGCCGCTTCTCATTTTGTTCTTCTAATTTTCTTATTATTATTTTTATCAAATCCTAATTTTAAACACACTAGATTATATTTGAATCAAGAATTTATTAAAGGGGAAAAATAGATATGGATTCATATTTACTTCTCATATTTAATTTGCGATGAAAATGAAAGAAAAAAGCATGGGATTTGAAAATTTTAAAATAATTAAATTCAAAATTTGATTTATTGATGAATTTTTTTATTTTATTATATTTTTGGATCCCAAAAAAAAATATATATATAGAATGCGTATTGACATTTTTGTATTTCTTTCCCCCTTTTTTTACCCAATCCTGACGCTAAACATACCCCTTATTGTTTATCTATTAAAGGATTTATTGATGAAAAATGAATTTAAATTACATTGCTTTTGTATTTCTTTCCCCCTTATTTGATTTAGGTAAGGATAAAAGAAAAAAAATATAAGATTTTAAACACGAAAAATATTAAATTAGAAAGTAATTTTATTGATATGACTTTTATTTTTTTTTCTTACCACACAAATATGAAAATTTATCTGGGACTTTACGTGGGAAAGGAGATCAAAATTTCTTTTTTTGTTCTGTTCTGTTCTGATAGAAAATAGAAGGAAAAAAATATAAAATATTTTGAGAAATAAAAAAAAGTTATAAAATTTAAATTTTCAAAGAAATTTTATTTAAATTATATTTGCAACCCATTCAAATAAAATCATATATTTAAAATTTTATATTTCTCTTTCTTTTTTTCCTTTTCATTTTTCATTTTTTTTTTTCCATATCCAGATCTATAATTCAAGCATACCATCCAAAAGGAACGATACGGCCGACAGAAACTTAGCCCACTGACTTCGAGGTTAGTTTTCCGTACAGGTCCTTTTCAGCATTAACATTGCTGGTGAACTACTTTAACATATTTCTCAAAATTGCTTTTATTTGAAATTTTTTTAAAAAGAAATTAAACTTTTATACTAATAAAATTACATTTAATAAATTAAAAACATAAATTCCAAATACGTGAACATTTATTGTTGGTGCAACTTCACTTTTATATTCGATATAGTAAAAATTCATCTGTGAAATTTTAAGGTCGTATTTAATTTATATTTATATTTTTCGTTTTATATTTTTTGTTTTATATTTTAAAAATTTTAAAATAAAAAAAATTAGAAAATTCGTTTAATTTGAAATTTTTTGTTTTCAAAATTTTTTTTTTTGAGTTAAAAACACTCAAAACGATTTTTTTTTTCATTTTGTATTTTATGTATAAATTTATTTTTTATTTTTTAAAATAAATTTTAAAAATACAAGTAATAAAATATTTTTTGAACTATTTTTTTATTTTAAAAAATGCAAAATAAAAAATAAATTTAAATCAAGTTCACCAGATGACACCTAAGTATTCACTTTTTTAAAGTGGAGTTTTTTTAGCTCAAAAGTTTATTTTGATTTTTTTAAAAAAATTATACTTTATTTTACTAAGATTAATTTTTTTTTTTAATATTTGTTTTGAAGGCTTGAGGTATGTTATCAACATTTTTATTATTCTTAAAATTAGAAAAAAAAAATATGTATTTTTCCATTCTTTAATTTTTGAAAATTACAGCAACAAACTTAAAAACTCATAAACTCAAGATTTGGTTGAAGAACGTGATCAAGGACGAAAAATTACTATTTAAAAATTCTACTTCCAAAAAAGCTCCCCAAGTCAGTAATCTCAACAAACCAAAGTTCGAACTTCTTAAAGCAACGAATAGAGACCAGTAACGTAAATTAAATTAAAACTATTGGAATTTTGTGATAAAGCTTGATGCTTTACATATACATAGCCACACACACACATATATATATATATATACATATATATGGATTGCATAGCAGCTTAACTGACGCTTTACTTAAAAGCACTCAACTAACAATTTGCCGCCCACATTTGTACCTAGCTTCTACCCTTTTTATGAGGTGTTGCAGTCAACTAGTTGCCCACTTGCCCACTCGCCATCTAGCATTTTCTTTTTATTTATTTATTTATTTTTTCAAGCACTTAGATCTCCGACTGTACGGGTGCACACTTGCTCCATTTTTTTTTTCCTACCCCTACCAGAAAATCTTGGTGCATGGATATAGATTTGTTGCGATGCACAATAAGACATGTTTGACGGGCTGATATTTGTTAAAAAATTTTAAAAATTTTTACAAATTTATTTCACTGTACACAAACTTACAATTTATTTAATTCTATCTCACTTTTTATCATATCAAACACCTCTTAAATATATATATATATATAATATATATATAATACATGAGAGGCGTACCTTATATTAGAGAAGATTGAAATTTATTTTGCAGTAATTTGGGGAATTGTCTTAAATTAGAGGACAATGCAAATCTTAAAGTGTAAAAACTAATAGTTAGTTACAGCAATTGTTTTTTTTTTTTTTTTTTTTTTGGAAAAAGCCTCCAAAACAATAAAGCTATGTTTGTAATATGAATTTGTGAAATAAAAAGAAAAATGAAAGAGAATGGTAATAATACAAAATAAAGTGAAAATTTTAAATTTATTTTATTTTTCTGAATTAGAAAAACGAGACTAAAATAAATAGATTAAAGTTTAACTTTTATTTGGTTAATTGTATAAAAATTACACAAATTATTAATTTTATTTTTTTAATAAATTTATATTTCAAACAAAATATAAAAGAATTAAAAAAATAATTTGACAAAAAATTTAAAAAAATTGGAGGAGAAAATTTTAAAACATATATAGAAGTAAACAACTCCATTGGGAGCTGAAAATGACCCAATAGAAAGTGGGTAAAAATAAGTGGAAAAAATGGTCACTCTCTGCCAAATACTTTCTCCTCGCAATCAGAAAATGAGTGGTAATATCCAACACAACGCGAAAATATATTTAAATTTGACCTAAATAATGTCGACAATAATATGAAATTATTAAAAAAATATGAACCTAATATAATAAATATATATTAACATAAATTTTTTAGAATTTAATTTTCTTTTAAAATATATTAATTATAATATACTTTAAAATAAAATTAAATATTTCAATATAAACGCAATAACAAAAATCAATACAAATTATAAATTTAATATATCCAATACAATAGTATGGGATTATTTCAGGAAAAATATGAGAATATATAAGAGAATCTTGATATTAAAGTTTAATTTTAAGAGTTAAAGTTGTATTTTTAATTTTTGAATTTTTATGAAAATTCATCCAATGAAAATATTTTAATGGTGGAATGAATTTGTATAAGAATTCAAAATTTTAAAATAAAACCTTAATTTTGAAATTATATTTTAACTTGAGAAAATTCCAATCCTAAATATAAAACCTGTTAGGGATAAGGCGCATGCATGACTCCTAATAGGGTTCAGGAGCTCTTGCCGTCGAAATTGAACTTAGATCTTCCAATTACTTTTGTGGTTGACATCTGTTTCCCCATATCCAAAGTGGAAGGATGATGGATGTAGATGCATATATGCATGACTATTATATATATATATATAATATTCGTGGTTAAATTATTTTTGAATTGTAAGATTTTAATTTAATTTTACATATTTAAGTTAATAAATATAAAATCACATGTCACAAGCTCCTTCATTAATTAATATGGTGGTATTTTTAAATTCTTTAATTATTAATGTCTCGTTTGATTTTTTTTATTTTTTATTTTTAATTTTTGTTTTTTATTTTCTATTTTGAACTATTTTTCATTTTAAACTTTTAAAAATAAGGAAAATAATTTAAAATGTATTTGGTTATTTGTGTTTTCGAATTTGTTTTAGAAAACAGAAAATTAGTTCACACAAAATGAAAAATGGTAAAAAATTATTTTGAGTATTTTTAACTTAAAAATATAAGAAAAACATAACATTTTTTGTTTCCATATTTTAAAATTTTTAGAACATAAAATACATAAAATAGAAAACAGAAAATAAAAAATAAAAAAATCAAACCAAATGCCACCTAAGACTTTTAAATTTAATTATTCATTTAATTTAAAAAATTTTTATAATACTTATAGTAAAAAAAAATATATTCTAAAATTTCCTTGAATTCTAAACATTAAAAAAATAGTCTATTGACTCTCTCTTTTAAGTGTTTCAAAACTTAAACTATGATAAAATTCTAAGGAAAAAAAAAAAAAAGTAAAAGAATGAGTTACGCGTGACACTTCTGGCTCCTCTCTCTCTCTCTCCTAGAGAAAGAAAAGAAAAAATGCCCATCAAAATAATACTTTAATTCAAATTTCTTTCAAATCTTTCTCTACAAATTTATGTTGCATCTTTTTCCCACTTTCTAATTATCTCTTCTAAAATTATCTTTTGAATATTTTCTTCTAACATACCACATTTAAATTTCCCATCCCATATGACTCCTTTTACCCACTTGCTTTCCACTTTTTTCTTGTTTACGATTTTGTTTCATACAATATGACTTTATTTTTTCAGGTGCTAAGTTTTTTATTTATAGAAATATTATGCTAATTAATAACGGATTGCGGTTGTAGGAGAAAGAGAAACCAAGATATTGAAAAATATCCATAAAATGATATGTATTTTTTTAATAAATTTGATTTGGGATGTGAAATCAATTTGCTAGATGCTCAATTTTTTAATTTTAATTTTATTTTGTTTATGTTACGCAGAAGAAATTTCTAATTTAGTTTAAGTTTCATGATGAAAGTTCTATTACACTACATTTTTAATAATTATTCTTATTTTTTAATAAATATGTGCTTTATATTTATTTAATATTAATATTTTTTTTTACAATTTACCAGTATCATATCCTAAATTTAAATTTCTTTAGGTTTTGTGAAAACCTGATATGATGATAAATATTTATGTACTTCTATGTAAAAACTACATTACCCCCCCCCCCCCTTTCCAAATAATATAACTAATTAGTCTCTGAATTTGTATTTTATTACGCATAGTTCGTATGTATTTAATGAGATTTGAGAGACTATATCATTAATTTAAATGTACTACGTTTAGATTTGTGAAATTAATGGCACCAAAGTTAAGTGTAACGAGTTAAGTTGATGGCAGAATTAATGATAAATGATAAAGATAATGATAATAATAATGATAATGATATTGATGCTTGAAATGGAAAGTTTGGCAATGTTATGATTATGGTATGTGTTATATATATATATATATTTATTTATTAATTTTTGATATTGCATATTTGATTATTGAATTTAATTTTGCGGGGAGGTAATAAAAATAGTAAAGGATAATGTTATACTCTCGGATTGAAAATCTCAAATTTTTTGGATGCAGAGTTGAGTACTAACATTCTGTTGAGATTCCTACATCGATTGTGGAAAGGGTTAGTGTAAATGTGAGGAAAAATTCCACTTCATAAGTTAACTTTTTAAGATGAGATTGGTCCAATACTACCCAACAACTGATACTAGATGTTGTCACTTCCTCTGACTTAAAGTTTGATATATAAAGGAAAAAATTGTTACGATTACTCAGGGTCTGGTTATATTCATGTCCTGAGAATTATTCTTGTAGCAAAAGGGCGGAGTACTTTGGTCTACCATTATTTTTGTTAATCCAAACCAAACCAAATCAAACCAAGCCTTTTTCTCACTAGGTGGGGTCAGCTATATGGATTTGACGACGCTAATCAAATCTATTTATGACGATTAAGTTAATGATTATGAGTTAAGAGGATGATGTGGTTGATTAGCAGACTAAGGTCTGAGCAGATGCAACACATCAATTATTTATGTTAATTGAGTTAATCGGATACTTGAGTTATGTAATTTTTTCTAGAATTGTAATCGGTATGAATATTTAAAAAGTAATAGAGAATTTTGGAGTTTTTCAGAGTTTTTCAGAGTTTTTCATAACTCCAAACAACCCCTTAGTTGTCGGCAGTGGCCTGGCTTAAATGTTAAGAATAAACATATTATTATTAATTATAATGTGACGTTCGGTTAATGGCTTATGTTCATGGATTTGTGGTTGGTATATGATAAGACTTGAAGTGGAATGTGTAATTGGGATTACATATGCATGATTGTGGATGGTTGGATGGTAGTGGTAGAGGTAGAAAGATGATAATAGGTTGGTAAGTGGATGTTTAGAGGGCAATGCGAATGGTAGTGATGGTATGGTTTGGGCTAAAATATTTAAGATTACTCATTTTCAGAATAAAAGCCGATTGGTATGAATAAAAAGGTAATTGTAAATATTGTAGTTTGGAGGTCTTGAATAGTAATATTTTTGTTTAACATGTGCAAATAGATATGTATACATGCAGAGGATTTAAAGGATGACAAATTTTTCATGATAGTTCATTAGTTGATTTGGCAAGCATGCTTTAGTTGGTAAATTGTGTTTTAAATAGTTATCTAAAAGTATGAAATTATGATTATGTTGATATGTTAAAATGGTTATTTTATTTTAATTATTAAGATTATAATAATTTGATGGCATGAGCTATGTGATGAATATGCTATTTAATGCTATTTATTTTATTTTTAATTTTTTTATTTATGTTCACATATTTTTAAAAATAAGCAATAAAAATGTATTTTTTAATCTGTTTTTATTTTTTTGAATTCAAAAAATCAAAACTTAAATAGAAAAATATAAACAAAAAAAAAGTACTTTTACTCAATTTTATTCTGTTATAAATATTTTATTAATTTCAAAACTTTATCTATTTTTTATTGTATCACATTGAAAAATATGAATTTTTTTATTTAAATATTTTATAAAACTAAAATTATTTTTAATAAATAATTTAATTAATTTAAAAAATAATATAATTGAAATAAATAAATAAATAAATATTATTTAATATAATTAATTAAATTACTTAGAAATATATTTTATTAAATTATTTTTAATAAAAATATAATTTATTTAATTTATAGATTAAATAATTTATTTTGACTAATTTGAGAAATAAATAAGATGATTTAATTGATTAAATTAAATTAATAATTAATAACTTTAATTATTCAGTTTAATTAATTCAATTAATATCAAATATATTTTATTAAATTATTTTAAATAAATATTATAATTAAATTATGTTTAATATATTTAATTTAATTAATTTTTAAATTAAGATATAATATATTTTATTAAATTTAATTAATTTTTATAAAAGAGTAGACACTTAATTCTTTTCAAGAATTA